>VYZR01034293.1:50210-62336 GCA_013400675.1 Oxylabes madagascariensis
AAAAAAAAAAAAAAAAAGAGAAAGATACCCCAGTGAAGCAGACTTGAGTGAACGGGTGGCCTTGCACACCCAGTAGAGCCGGGAGAGCAGTGCCAGCCAGAGAGAAAGGCTCGGCTCTCCGTTATAGGGTCTTTGGGGACGACAGAAAACCAGTCTTCTCGCTGTCAAAGATGATCGTGTAGGAAGGGGGCGTTTTCCTGAAAATAAATTGCTATTTGCGGCAGTTCACATCTTAAAGATTTCTTTGCAAAGGGTCATAAAAGCAGCAGCGAGTGCATGTAGCCGATCAGGGTTACGGAGGGGGGGTGGGGGGCGGGGAGGGTTGTGAGCGGATGCCAAATCAGCTGAAACCTAAGAAGCTTGACCTTCCTCACCTCCACCCCTGCTCCCACCGCCTCCAAAAAACCTTGCAAGGGCGTTTCGGGAAGGCAAGGCACACAGCAGCGAGGAGAATGCAGTCTCAACTCGGCAATAGGCAGGGTTGTGTAGCTGTGTCAGTGAAGGGGGAGAGAGGACACTTCAGGGTAGCCGTGTCCACCCTCAGCAACGCAGACTTATACCGGCATGGTTCATTGCATCCAGCCAAGCAGGCAGACCTTGTAATCTTGAACCTACCTAGCTAGCCCCAAGCAGCTCAGCCAGTCCAACCAGTCACAGACTGTACTGGCCAGACAGACTTTTGGTGAGCATCCTCCCCTTCCCATTCACATGTCTAACTGCTCCCTTCTGCTGTTCACTCTACAGTTCCCTGAATGGCTGAAAGAGGGTGGGTTTGCTGTCAGAAACTTGACATGTAATCTCCCATGTTTCTTCTCGTGGATTTAGGCAAGTCCATTCCCAGGGAGAACAACTGGATTCCTGCAGGGCCTCCCAGTCAGGGGTGGCAGCATGGGGCTGGGCTGCCCTGTGGCAAACACGTGGAGACAGAAATGTTTGTCTGGCTCATCAGAGGAGCCCTGTGGTAGCCTCAGTCAGCGCACACATGCCTAATTCTTCTTTTAAGACATACATCTGGGAAAAGACCTTGTATGCTGTTCTTTTCACATCACCCTATCAGCAGATGCATTGCCCTTCCCAAACCGCATTAGAGGTTTTAAGGCAGGGGCTGAAACAACGAAAGCTTGGTTACATGGTTTTCACACACTTTGAAGATAAACCCAGCAGTGCGTGTTTCTATACAGGAAGGTATAACCATGCCCGCTGCATCTTCTCGGGGATGGCTGTAAGGACAACTCTGTAGGTAGAGAGTTATGTTTTGAGTAGAAAATGCGTGCTGTAATGGATTCTGATGGCTGAACGCCAAGGGGGAAGCTGTTCTGCTTCAAGAATAGCCTTACAAGAGTCAGCACTACAGTGACAGTTCAGTACTCTGCTGCAGATCTACAGGATGTGTCACTTTGGCAGAGAAAGAGGCTGCTAATGCACAACACAATCTATCCTACAATGAATGGAGAATGACTGCATACCAGGAAAAAAAAAAAAAAAAAACAACCAAGGCAAGACCTGGGGAAAAGGGAAGCTGCAAGGCAACTACTGCATAGTAAGCTGGGAACCTGAGAGCTCTGAAGACAAAGCCCTTTCCCTTGAGGGGAAGAAAATCGCAGCTCACAAGACACATAAAGAAGCAGACAACCCTTTTTCCAGGGACTGCTGCAGCCCTGCAAAGCTGTGCTGGCAGCCAGCCTATTTGAAGACATTGCAGTTTCAAAACAATGTTAGTCCTGCCTAGTTCGGGGAGGCGAGCATGCTCATATGCACAACATTGCTAAGCAAATAAAAAAGATAACAAGGTTTGTATTAAATTACACCAGTTACCATTGGTAAACTCAAGCTCCTGTTGGAACTGTAGTATTTCCCCCAAATGGACATAGCAGCTCTTCACTGCACAAACATGTCTATCTCCAACTCACACACAGCTGCCAATGCTTAAAAAACAAACATCCAGTGACACACATGTTCTAACCCATTTCTAAGAAAATAGGCTACAAGGCTATTAAAAGAAATGTCAAGAATAATCTAACTGGGAAAAAAAAAAAAAGGCAAAACACAACAACCCTCCCTGGGAAAATAAACCATTTAAATACTTCCCCATTACAAGAAGGAATGAAAGCACAATAAATGACCACCTGGACAAATAAATTAACTTACAGCATTTATTCAAGCAAACATCGGGCTGTACCTTAAATAACTAGCAAGTATGGGGGATGGGAGCATTACTGTAAAATACAGAAATGAGCTGAATCTCTGTACGTGAGACTCACTCGGCAGCTCCCTTTTCCTCCTCGAAAAAAGGTTACAACTTGTTTGTCAGCTGTGGACATCTTCAGAAAGATAAAAACCTATGGAGTGGGTTCAAAGAAATGCAGGCTAATATGCCCAGACTAGCTGCTTAATGAGCCAGAGTAAAAGAAAAGGTCACATGGTTACAAAAAACCTCCATACAAAAAACGCCCCATAGCTATGGTTTACTTTAATTAACTGCAGTATTACAATTCACTTCAAGCTTATTTTCCACCTATGTCTACTGCACCTTACCTTTCTTTTGCCTGCTAAAAATCAAACTGATTAGTCTCATAAGTGGGCTTATGTTTCAGAAAATAAGAGCTTTTCAAAAATGATCTGAAATTTTAAAAATCCACCAAATGGGTCTCTTTCTAGCTATAACTACTGATGAATGATTTCAAGACTACAGGAGTGGTTCTGTTTATATAAATCAGAGTATTCACGCTTCTGTGACATAATTAAATGTTGAATAGCCAGTAGTTCTTCTCTTTTAATGGCAGTTGCGATTCACACACAAATATTACTTCTCCTTAAGTTTAACTTGAATTTCAACCATGTGTACAATTTTTTTCTCTGTCAGTCATGAGCTTACAATGTTAGTCTCCCTATCTCACAACTTAAAAATAAACTGCTGTGTGAGAATTGCATGCTTAGAAATAACAGAAAATAGGATCAGTACAAATCTATATTCTAAAAATCATGTAAGTTGTATCCAACAATTAAATCATAAAGGTTGACTCTAACAATTAACTCAAAACATTCTTTTTCTGCATTACTTCTTTGATCCATTACATAAGAACAATATGTTTGAAGATTTAAAAGCACTGATATATCACTTGGCAGAAAAAAAATAATATACGCACACACATAAAGTCATTGTCTGAAATCATAGATATAGTGATGCCAAATACTAAATCTCAAAATATAACAAACCCCACACCCTCCCCGCACACATGAAACAGCCAGAGTGTGTATCTACACAAGACAGCAAAGATCTGTAGGCACACTAAGCATATAGTCTCAAGGCTTCTGCCATCCTTCCCACCAGGAATACAAATCAAGTATGTATTAAGATCGAGCAGATACCAAATGCCATCCAGACTTTCCTTTATATAACTATGGGGCTTTGGCGGGTGGGGATCCTTACTATCCAATAAAACTAAGACCTCAGAACCTATGATACTGTTACATTTGGAACAGCTCTATGTTCTGCTGGTCAAACTGCAAAGGATTTCTGCAGTGCTGCTGGTTTTGTTTCAGGTTTTCCCCATTCCTCCATTTGCCTCACTGGAAAGGACAAAGTTCACATTAGGTTTGTTTGCATTTTCTAGCTAGTGTGAGGCCTGTGTATTTACTTTGCCTGTTGATCACTTAACAGGTATTACACTGCTCCCCTATCTCCAGAAAATGCCAATGTCACACAGAATAGTTAATTATACAAAGAATCACATATAATCATTGCCAAAAAGAAAGCATTCACTTCAGTGCTTAAAGGAAGCTTTCTTGCCTGAAAACACAATAAAGCCCCTGAACTGTTCACCAATTCAAGTTATGAAAAACCAGTGCCTAAATGGGGTAGCAACCCACCAGCTGCAATACCAACTGTAGAAGCTGTTATTTCATGCTACCCTTTTTTCTGTTCAGCTACAGTCCTGCCTTACCATGAGTTTGTGGCTAATGTCAAACTTTGACAACCACTCTTAAAATCAACTAAAATTATTAACCACGTGATGCTGGGGTTTTTTTGTGAAAAGAGGGATTTTCATTTTAAATCTCAAGCCTTATTAAATTGCGCAGGCAATGTATGCATCCTGTATTGCAAACAGCTTGCAGCTGGAGAGCTGGAGGGGGAGGAGAAGGGAGGAGGAAATGAGATGCAGGAACAGTAAATAGAAAATGCTTAGTCAGCAACCGTTACTGCAACATTAAAGGTGAAATGTAAATAGGCACAGTGCCAAGATTTAAGTAAGTTTGATAACACCATCAACATCATCATCTTACTACATAAGTGAAAATGTGCATACAAGTGCCACAATTATCACAACGAACTGCAGACTCTTGGTATAATGGAGACCTTTAAAAAGGCAACATGGCTTGCGCATACTGCCAAAGCTTAGAGAAAAATAAAACTTGCTACTCAAGAAGTATTAATATCAATTGAATTTATTACAATTTACTAAGCTCCAAGGCACATTACAGTGTTCTGTTAACTACAGAAATGTATAAAGGACAAACAGAGCATGTTTCTCATGTACAGCATTTTGCTCTACTGTTCAAAAGCATCCGTGCATCAATAAAAGCAAAAACAAAAAACACATGAAGATTAAAAACGTTCAGATCAATAGAAACAAACGGAAACATTTTCCTTACAAACTTGCAACAAAAAAAACCCCTCCCCCCACAGCCACCCCACCGTTTTGCAACAAAAAAACCAAAAACAAACAAACAAACAAAAAAAAAAAGTGAAAGACTAACACTCAGGGCTTGTAAAACGTAAGCTGTCACCATTTTTGTAGCAATTTTTTAGGCATCAACACTGGCCTTGGCAAAAAAAATTTTTTTTTGTCTTTTGTGTTTTTCTTCTTCTTTCAGAGAAGTGCATACATTTACAAAAATACACACCAGCAGCAGGTAATCGCTAAGGGCTATTAACTTTGTACCTAGCCAACACACTGCCAAAGAAATGAGAACAGGTATTATGTAGTAACCAAACAATATTATATTCTGTTTAACAAAAACCAGCTCTATCCTTCAAATGAAGAAGAGTACATACCTTTGTTTCAAAATATAGAAACATACGACGAAAATAATGTCTATACATAAGACTAACTTTTGCAGTTTGTTATATTCACAATTCTACATCTTCAGGAGTCTGAAGGGATTGGATTTCTTATTCAAGGGTCTCTCTCCTTTTTCACTTTAACGTCCCCAGCTAAAATGGTCGCGATCTCGCCCTGCATAAATGCCCAAGGCACATTGGAACCGACTAAGGGGCATTTCTCTCCACTGGGGCAGTAGACTTCGCCAGTCGCCCCTTGGGCCTTGATGCTCTCTCTGGAACAAGGGAAGCAGAACTTGTGGCTGGGCACAGAGGGGCACTGAACAAAGTGGGTGTCCTCCAAGCGTTCGTGGCAAATGGTGCAGCACAGGGGCCCACTGTTGGCCATGGGGGAGTCCGGAATGTTTTGGGGGTGCACTTGGTCCATGGCGGGGTGGGTGCTGGGGGGAGGAGGGGCCACTTGCAGATTCATGTCCCCGTTGCGGGAGGCCAGACGGCGCTGGCCCGGCACGGAGGCCGGCGACACGGGGCTGCTGCTGTTCCTGCGGGTGGACGTGGTGGAGTGCACCGAGCTGCCGTCCTTGGGCGAGTGGGCATTGCCCAGCGTGTCGGCCACCGACATGAGCGCGGCCATGGGGGACTGTCCGTTCTGGGGGGCGGACTCGGGTGGCGTGGTCCGGTTGGAGTGAGGCCCGAGGGGCGGCGGCGGCGGGGGGCCCCCGCCGTGCACCGCCCCGAAGCCCCCGGCGGACATGGTGAGCTTGAGCGCTTCGCTCTGGCTGGCCATCCACTGCTGCCGCTGTTGCTCATCGCTGAGCTTCAGAGCCCCCTCGGCCGAGTCCGAGGGCTCGGGAGAGGCTTTCCTCTTGCGCATCGCCCCGCCGCCGCCGCCGCCGCCGCCACCGCCAGGTCCCCTAGAGGCGGCGGCCGTGCCCTGCGCCCCGCCGGCCCCGGCCCCCGGCCGCGGGCGACTCACCAGCGCCGTGGGCAGCATGGGGCAGCTGGCGTCCAGGTAGGGCTGCGGCAGCATGTCGGCGCCCACCAGCTCCTTGAAGAAGCGCACGGACTCGGGCAGCAGGTCCCCCAGAAGCCGCCAGTCGCCAGAGCCGTGCTTCTTCTCGTACTCCAGGTACTTGAAGCCCGAGGAGAGGCCGCGGCCGAAGTCCTTCATACAGTCCTGGTACATCTGCTTGGCCACGCCGGAGGCGCTGGAGAAGACGGTGCCGGAGCCGCTGGGGTACTCGATGAAGAGCTTCAGCTCATAGTCCATGCCCGGCTTGGAGACGGCGTCGAAGGCGAAGACGCGGCCCAGCAAGGCGTGATCCTTCTTGAAGCGCACCTCGTAGGGGGTGCAGCCGGCCAGAGTGAGCAGCGTGTCCCGCACGATCTTGGGCTTGCTGGCCCACTCCTCGGCCCGATTCCGCAAACTCTCGCTGAGCTCGGCCAGAGCCTCCGCGTTGCGCTGCTTCTCCTTTAGCTCCCGCTCTTGGTCACTGCTGGACACCGAGCCCGGCCGCTTGCCGCAGGCCTCGGAGGACGAGCCGCCGCCTCCCCCGGCACCGCCGCCGCAGGTGCCCCCTTGGGAAGAGGCGGAGGGAGCGGGGGGACCCCCGCCGCCGCGGCCGCTCAGGCCCCCGTGCGGCGGAGGCAGCGCCACGCCGGAGGCGGCGGGGCCGTTCAGCAGCGTCTGCGGCAGCAGGTTGGGGGGCACGTTCATCTGAGCGCCGGCGGCCCCCGGGGGCAGGCCGGACACGAGCCCCCCGTGCGCCCCGCGACGGGATGAGGAAGAGGAGGAGGAGGAGTTGGGGCTCTGCCGGTTCAGCTCCGGCGGCCCGTCCTCAGGCGGCTTGGGGAAGCCATTGGGGCCCCCCAGCCCGTTGGGCAGGCGGGCGCCATGGCCGCTGCCCAGGCTGCCCGGCGGCGGCGGGTACTCGAAACGGCTGCGCTGCTCCGCCGCGGCCGCGCTGAGCCCGTAGCGGTCCAAGCTGGACTGGGTCAGCCCCGCCGAGGCCGCCTTGGAGGTGGCATCCACATGGTTGAGCTGCTGCTGGGCGGCCGCCGCCGCCGCTTCTTTGGCGGAGAGCGTCACTGCCTTCACGCCGACCGGCGGCGGGGGGCCCGGGGAACGACCGTCCTGGAAGCAGCCGTGCGCCCGCTTCAACTGCCGGGCCGTCTCGATCACGAACTCGATGCGGTCGGCGCCCTCGTAATTAACGCAGCCTCGGCAGACGGGCTCCGTGAAGTCCCAGATCATGGCCCAGGGCATGCGGGGCAGATCGCATAGGTAGCATGACTGCCTCCGCGACGAGGACACCTGTGCGGCGGACATGGTGCTGCTGGCTGGGGAGTTGCTGCCGCCGGGGTAGGGGCTGCTTCAGTCTTCCCCCCCCGGGCTGCAGCGGGGGTGGCTCTCCGTACCTGATCCTGTCGCCCGTTTCAGCAAGGGGGATCGTCTGCTTTTAGTTCGCTCGTGCTGCCGGAGGTGGCTTCTTCTACCTGGTCCTGCCGCCGCTGCCCCGGTGGGGTGGGAAACGCTTCCAATCGCTCCTCCGGGGGGCTGGCTGGGTGGGGGTCGCCTTCTAGCCGCTTCTGTTTCCCTGCGCTCTCTAGCTCTCCGCTTGCTGCTGCTCCTCCTCCGGGAGGAGGCGGAGGTGCACGGAGGAAGATGGGGGGGGTCACCTTCCACCCGCCACGGCCGCCTCGTGAGCTTGCAGTTCGGTACGTGCTGATCCACCGCCGTGAGCAAGACGGCGGCACCCGCACGGAGCCGTTCGGTGCCGGCAGCGGCGGCTTCCCCGAGCGCCGGCGGAGCTGCGGCAGTCCGGGAGCGGCAGCGGCGGCGGCAGCAGCAGCGTGGCGAGCGGCGCCGCCTGCTCCTCACTCACATCCTCGCCGCTGCTCGCAGTCCGAGCGCGGGGTGCTGCGCGCCGCCGCGTGTGGCTGCGCGCCCCCTCCGCCGCGCCGCGCTCCCCCCGCGCCGCGACGCCNCTGCTGAGGCAAATGGGGGATCCCGCCTTAATATCCGATTTCGTGTTTCTCTTTCAGTGATCCCGGTGACAGAATGACACAGTTTCTGTAAGCCTGTGTCTGCATCAGAAGCTCTTCCACTTTTGATTTGTTTAAACCAGCCATGTTTGCCAAGTGTTTAAGGTTGGGCTGGGAAAGATAGTGCTGTGCATTGCTCAAGGGTGTAGGAGAGGCCAGGCAGGTGAGTAATCGCTGTGATCTCATCTCGCTAATGCAAAGGGACATAGGATTTCCCCGGCGTTGTGAGAACATACAGCTTTTTTTTTTTTTTTCTTTTTTTTCTTCTATTTCCCCCTTTAAATAGCTAGCTAACATTTGCATAACACTGTTAACAGGCAAATTACTCAAAACAACCTCGGTTCATGCAAATAAGCCCAGAATTCATTTCATTGGGAGGAAAACAAAACCCCCCGAAGCTTGCCTTCTCCCGCCCGCGATCCCCGAAGCTACCCGGTCCCCGCCCGGCCCCGCGGCCACGCCGGTGCCCGTGCGGACCAGGAGGGGCTATGCAGAACCCGCATTTGCTCTCGTTGCAGGCGGAGGCTGTTTTTGCAAACATCGACATCGCTGCCTGCGTCCAAAGAATAATAAACTGTCTCTGCGGGGACGCGGTTCGGCCGGGACCCGGCGCGGTGCGCTGCGGGCGGCCACCGGCATCGCGTCAGTGGCGCGCAGCCGGGCGCACGGTGCCCGCGGAGACAGCGCGCAGCGGGGGAGGGCCGGGGGCCGGGGGGGAAGCGCTTGCACGCTCGGCGAACGCGGAACCTCTCCCAGCTGGGCTGTGTTGGATGGATTTCTTTCTTTCAGTACCTCTTCCTGATTCCTTTGTTGCTAGAAACGCCGAAACCCCCACTGCAGGTTTCCCTCTGTGCTTTAAAAGGACTTAGTGTTCCTATGGCGAGGTGCCACGGCTCCCTTACACCGGCACGCTCAGCAGCCGTGCAGCACCGACGGGGAAAGATGCCTTCTATTCCATTAATAACGTTTTGGAACTCACACGACAAAAACCCCTTTCTTTAAATCTTTCATTTCATATCATCAATACGTGTCATTTTTATTTTTAGTTGTCTAAAGCATTTTATATGTGTCTGGTTCTAATCTATAAAGCTGGGAAATGAGTTTGCTTATATATGTGTGGAATTATTTTATAGGGAAGGCTTAATGAAATTCACACGTTGAAGTTACAGAAATGGTAGGACCACATAAAATACAGTTAGAAAATCAATTGTGACAAAGTGACTCTTCTTCAGGGGAAGCTTGTAGAAGCAGTAAGTAGAGATAGAAAAGTCTTCGAATTATGTGAGTCTCCTGTATGCAAATTGACTGAAGAAGATGCGCTAAAGGGGAGTGGATTTCACACTTAGAAATTTCACACCTAAACTGTGGACATTACAGAAGCTTCACAGAAGTATGGCAGATGAAAGCTGGTCAAAATAAAAGTCGTTGCTTCCAGCCACAGTGATTTGGTTATGGCTGCAGGTTTTCTACATTAATATGTCTTTACTTGACTAAACAAGCATGTGTTCCCTCTGATTCATACCGGAATGTCAGCTCCTTTCCTATCCTTTTACTGCCCTACGTTGACCTTCATATGACGAGTAGAACTGGGCTGTAGTAAAAGGTCAGCCGCTGCTTAAAAAACTCGGGTTGAGAGAGCTGAAGCTTTCCCTTCATCCCACATGACTGGGAATGCAGAACTGCAGCATATCCTGACTGTATTTCAGTCCCCGGGTTACACAAATCCAACACATGACAAGGCACTCCATGTGCTTGAACTACCCCTCACCCTGGATCCTCGCTCCACTGAATCCTCCTGCAAGAAAGCCCTTTTTTGATAAATTCACCTCACAGGAACAGACTTCTTGGCTCACAAGAGCAGTCTTATAGTGGGTGTAAACAATAATCACCTTAGATATAATCTAGCCTCAGAAAACCATTTACAGGTGCTGTCAACTCCCCTTTATAGTTTGTGAATAGAAGAAGAGAGAGATTAGCATCTGTGACCCGACCAAACTGCCTTTACTCTTACTTGCAGGATACACAGTTGCGGAAATAATGTTTGTCTTTCCCTAATGATTAAACTTTGATTTAAACTTTGGTCATGGGCACGTACTGTACCATTACGCAAGCAGCACTTGAGGATGAAGTGTCAGCATAGCAACAATATGGCCAGCAGCAGCAGTGATCTCTGCAAAGCTGATTGATGAACAGAACTGCAATGTAAATGCAAATAAATGCCACGCTGTGGCACCTTCACAGGGAACGACTTGTCAGTATCAATCTAATCTGGGTAGGGAAAAATAGATTGAACGGTGGCAATGTAACAAGCTTCCCATCTATGGCATCACTGTCCTTGCGAGGGTAGCAGCAGGCTTTCCTGCTCACCTTCTGCCTTTTCTCTTAGCCGTGTGAGTGACGGGACAGGAGCAATCCAGATCAGTCTTGCTGGATTTATACTAAACACGTCTGGTGTTTATTTATCTCTGAAATAATCCGGGGATTAATGTTACTTTTGGAGGAGGCAAAGAGGAAGCCCAAACAATGAATCCATTCAGGTGTCTAATCTGGCTAACTGAAAGAAAGAAGCGAGCAAACAAAAAATAGCGTAAGAACCCCCCAAACAGTAGATTGTTTAGTGAGATGAAGGGAAGTGCAAGGAGGAATGGAGCTGCGGCTGTGAACAATTGCTACCTAGCTACTGCTTTTTGTGCAGGAACACAAGTCACCACAGTGGGTGCAGCATTAGGGATTCTGCAGAGATTGCCCAAAGTTTACGACCTGCCAGTAGTCTGAAGGGACAAGGACTATAATTTTCACAATCAGAAGTGAAATCTACTAATTCCTTCCTTTCAGCCCTACGATAAATATTGTCATCCGATAATCCCTTTCCCTTTATTCCTATTACCATCTTTATTTGAAAGTACACACATGCACATATGGGTCTGTGTAACAATAAAATGGCAGGTGAAGCATCAATTTAAATGAAGGAATCAAAATGATCATACAAAATACAGTGTGCAGGAGCTGGCCCCTACCTTTCCTAGTGCCACCAGCAGGTATGGAAAGCAGAGGGTGCAACACACCATGAAGGACAAAGCGACAAAACCCAGGGGCCTGGCTGCATCCCAGGCACTACTCCGTGCCACTCCCAGACACAAGCTCCCAAAACACGGGGGTTACTGTTGATCTGGGTGAGAGAGGAGTACTGTGGATTATCAATCAGGAGTCCAGTGTTAATTACGCAGAATATAGGACAGCCCCAAAGTTTGCAAGTGATAATAATTAGGAGCCCATGATCTCAGCAGCTTGGAAATGAACAGTCTGGTCTGGCTCTAAATGCTCACAGCCTGGGAATATGTTTAACTCTTTCCTGCACACTTTACAAAGTTTTGGCACTGATCACTGCAGCCGTCACAGCAGCTGGCTCTTCTGCAGGCACTCACCTACAGAAATGGCTCTTTCTTTAGTGATCAAAACAGCAGCTACAGCTGGAAAAAAATACAAGAACGAGACGGGTAGCGCACTCCAGAAAGTGTAATTTACATGGATTTACCTCAGAATAGCAAATAAAATCCGTCACAATCAAATGACTGGCTTCAAAACAATGCAGAGATTAGCAGTGAACAGAGCACTTGGTGGTAAAGAGAGTGTGTTCAGCAAATCAAAACACAAACACTTCAGGAAGAAGTTGCATAATTTTGTCAAATTAAAAGTTAAACAACATTGTCTTCTACTAGAAGCTGCCAGGAAGTGTCAAAACATTCAGTTACAAAGAATAGGAGTAGTTACATGTTTCTGTTTATCGTTTCAGTTCTCATCTCATTATAATTCTGTTTTTTTCCTACCATTTTTCAGGTAGCGAGCCTTGTTGACATACAGAGCTAATTGCGTTCCCACCTAGGAACTCTTCTTAAGACACATTTCTTAACGGACGTTGCCTCTCCTTTCCCCTGCTTTTGCCGGTCCCATTTCCACGTCGGTGCCGGAGCGCGGAGCCGAGGGCACGGCGGGGCGGGCGCTGCCCTGCCCTGCCCTGC
>VYZR01034299.1:3220-20597 GCA_013400675.1 Oxylabes madagascariensis
AAACAATCCTGCCAGCAAGTCTGACAGAGTCTGGAGGAAAATTGGGCTTGATGCTCTTAAGACACCTGCATTCCCGCTTGTGGTCCAGCCAAGCTTCTTTCTAGTGGGATATTTTAAAAAGGAAGAAAAAGAAAATAAAGTGCATTTTATTTTACATAACCTGTATCCTACTTTTTTATATGTACACACATATTTTATATATCTAGTTATCTATAGTTATATATGCACATAAACACGCTCAAAACAATACGCACTGATTCTCATCTGTTGTGGCAGCTTCATCTGTTATGAAGCAGCAACAGTCTCTAGCTGCTTACTTCCCAAGAATGGAAAGAACTAGAAAGGATGTTATCTATCCTACACAGATCTATAGGCACACGTTCACTCAGCAACCAAGACTGCAGAGGCCTTCAGAGTCCATTCACTGCACTAAATGCAGCTGCTCTAATGCAAGGGCCAAGTTTTCAGTGCTGCAGAAATTGTCCCCAAATATCCCTGAGCTGGTGAGGTATCAATGCCCACAGCTGGGAGGACTGGTAGTGATACTTTTCACAGTTCAGACCAGGAGTGGTCACTGATACCAAAACAGAAGATACACAGAACCAAAAATATTTTAGTTGCATGTATTACCCAAACCTGAAATTTTTTGTTTCATGGGCCACTTTGATTAGAATGGCAGAGACGGACTAACACTTCCATAGCAAGGAAGAGTCAGGACAACAAGATAAAGGAAACATTGAAACATGTCTCTTTTTCCTCTATCATTCATTGTTGCCCCAAGATTAGTGCAGAAGAGCAGCAAAAATGAGTCTTCTGCTAAAGAAACATGTTGGAAGAAAATTTCTGATCACTTTTTTTTCCTGTCTTCTGTCTCCACAAGCAGAAAATTCTGTTTACAATATACAAAAACTCCAAGTCCATTCATTAACATATTACATATTTACACATTTTATTTGCATATTAACTGTTCATGTTTGAAGTCACACAGCTGTTTCAAATAGTTTTAAAAGCAAATTAAAATAACAGGGCACAAGAAAAATTTGCTATAATGACACGTACTCAGAACCAAGGGCTTCTGAAAGTGACATTTTCTCACATATATGCAGTAAGGGGAAAAAAAAAATGAACCCAGAAAAAGTTTCTGTTAGGTGAGTGCCACAGAAAAATGATTGCCTAATGTTAAGTACATGTTCAGCTATTAAAAAAAAAGAGAAAATGGCAGAGCTATGTGTAAGGGCACATCAGACTTGGAGATGCTGACAAGCGAGTTATAAGGATTCCAAAGGCAATCACACAATTTTTTCTTCAGTTGCATTTAAGTGAGGGAATTTCAGGTAGTTTCAGCACCAGCATTTATTATATTTAATTTAGGACTTTTTTTCCCCTGTGGCTTACACGTAATAAATAAATGGAACTTTTTATTTCTTTCAGATACATGAGAGATTCGTGATTTCATTTCTCTTACCCATAACTCTAAAAGGGGAAAAAAATGAAACCAAGAAGGCATTAATCCAAATACAGTTAGTGTCACATGCTGTCTGACAAATAAAAGTTAAGTATTTAGTGCTGAATAGAATTATCTTTGTCTAGGAAAAACAAGGTCATGCTTGTAAATGTCCAGATATCATTCTGTGTAATACAATTATATTGGCATTTTTACCTAACTTAAACTAAAAATGTTCCTAGGAGTAAGCCTTCATCTGTCAAATTTTTTCCTTTACATAAATGTTGCACAGAATTTTAAACATGCTAGAGGTGACATCAAAATGATTAATAACTTACCCAACTAATATAGCTCTAATGAGATGAAATATGCTGTAACACATAGCATCATTTGCCATGTTTCTTTGAGAGTATTCCCTTGTGATAAGAATAGTTCAAACACATGCCTTTTGTGAAACAGCATTTTGGCCAAAACTGATGCCAAAAAGGAATCACTCTGATTCCTCTGCAGAAGGAGCTGGAATGGGGATTGCCAGTCACTTATTCCCAAATGGTCAGGGAGAGAGAGGAAAGCTCCAAATGCATTAAATATAATGAAATTCAACAATATGTCTTCTTACTATCCATATAACATAGATATGAATTACAATGTGAAAACACAAGATTTGTGACCTTGGAGAGACCTACTTTTAAAGTCAGTCTCCAACAATACTTATTGGTTGGACTTACGTTAGTCCCACATTTCCTGGTTGGGAGGGTTTTCTTAATTATGGGTATCCTGGCTTTCAGTCAAGGTTTTCAGTTCCTATATCCAGCACGAGTATAAACACTGTAGTGCAGAGACATGGACACCTGGTACGATCCTTCCCCTCTATGCCAGGGAAGGTCTTTCAATTTTACAAAGCTTTCTTTTGCCCCTGTTACAAATGTACACTAATGGAAGGAAGCAAAGAAAGGCAAATGAACAGCACAGGGCAACACAAACTCCTCCTCCTCAAGGCCTCAGTACACTTAGGAACTTGGAAAGAATATCCTTCTGTTTATCTCCTCCCAAAGCCTTGTCTCTCCTTCAATCTCTGTGTATCCCAAGTGCAAATCCTCAGGCCTCACTCAAGTGAAAACGGTCGGCACCCACAAGGCTACAGAGGTGGTGCAGCACAGAGCTCTTTACTGGTGGCAGATTGAGAGTCTGCCTGCTGAACCAGCACCAAGTCCAACACCTCTCTGCACAGCCCAGGCCCAGGATCACCTCCTGCTGGCCCAGGTCACGGGCAGAGACCCCTCACAAATGCCTTCAATGTCTTGCATATTTTCAGCTGAGCGATTTTGCCAATGCACAGGCATTCTTCCACAGACATATGTTATTACTGTCTCCCCTTGGAGACTGAATCTACAAAAGATCCTAAAGCAATGTTGATGAAACAAAGGCTTCCTTTGTCTTCTATGCAAGATCAAAAAATGAACGTTTCCTGCCAATTAATGTGCTAATAAAAAGCTATAAATAATAAAGACTAGATCTGATTGACCCCAAAAAAAAAAAAAAAAACAAAGCAGGGTATTTTTTCATTGGAAGGTTTTGATCTGTTAAAAGCAAATAATCTGTAATTTCCAAAGGATTGTTTGAATTTTCACAGAATGTCTCTTTTTTTTATTATGACATGTTACTTTTACTACATTATTTCAATAATGTTTGATAATATCCCATTCTGAATCCTGCCTGAAATTACTCTTCCATTTTTCAGGGATTATCACCTATACCATTGGTCCCCAATCTATGGGATACACCATATTAATAAACATTGCATGGGGTGATCACAACAGCGATTATGAGGAGCAGCAGATGTGATAACCCTACCTTTGGAGAGACACCCAGACAACAGAACATTGCTAGAAGGCAGGCAGCCCATGAAATTAGGCATCAACAAGTGGAAAAGGGGCTACAACAAGGAAATGCCAAACAGGGGCAAAAACCAAAAGGTCACCCTAAAGGTCACTCTTGTGATAAGTTCCAATTCTACATTTCTAATATTTTTAAATTAAATTAAAGCAGTAAAAGTGAAAACAGCTTGCTTCAACTGGCCTGAAAAAGAAAAATAATGGGAATTTTTGAAATTTGGAACAACTCACTCATAGTCTTTAAAATAGACATTATGGAGATTTGTAAATTTGGATATTCTGATTTGTATATAGGGTTTTTTAGGACTACCAGCTCTGCATACATATTCCCTTAAAGAATAACTATTCCCACATCAAGTTCCAAAAAGAGAGACATTTCCAAAGAATATTTCTTCTCCTTAACGTTAGCCTGAAGATAGCTTTTTGTACCACTTGACATTTTAAAACAAATGCAGATGTTTACAAGGTATTTGCAGCTTTAAAAATGGCTCTTTGGTACACTCAAATATAAATTCCCTGTTGCATTTACTTTGAAGTTTCTTTCACAAAATCCACCTTTATCCTAGACCCAGTATACCTACTGAGATTAATTTTTTAAGTCAGATTTTTATATTAATTCTGATTTCATTTAATGTATTAATTACAAAACTCCATAAAAATAACAGGTTTTAAGCCTAAATGTTTTGAGTTGCAGTATCACACATTCAAAAATAATCAAATCATTATGCAACTAAGTGTGAACTGCAAATTCAACTGCATAATTTGCATTTCAAAGTTATCTGGATTTATAAAACTAAAATAATCCAGTTTTGCCAATATTCACTTTTTTAAATGTGCAAAATGCAGTTTCATCAATACCCTGCTGTTTATTTGTTGACCAATTAGTTTAATTAGAAGTGCACATATTTCTGAATTGCACTTAAGCTACAGAGGCTAAGTAGGGCACAAAGCATTTGGTTTAGCCTTCCTAACAGCTGCTATAAAACCAGAGCAGCACAACGGTTTAGCCGGCTTATTAGAACACATATGAATCAGANTGTACATTGCATACATTTGTCATACAATGAATCAAAATGACAGATCTTCCTCTTTTCCCTCCCCATATGTTTTAGTCCCCAAAAGGAGGGATTTGTGGCATCTTAAGAACACTACAGATTATATTAAGGCAGAATTGTTGATAGAAGCACATGGTATGTGACAAGATCAGCCCTGAGGAGAAAAGACTTGGGGAAAAAGACCTGGGGGTGTTGGTTGACATGAAGCTCAACATGAGCCAGCCAAGTGCACTCAACAGCCCAGAGAGCCAAATGTGTCCTGGGTTGCATCCAAAGCAGAGTGGCCAGCAGGGCAAGGGAGGGGATTCTGCCCCACAACTCTGCTCTGGTGGGACCCCACCTGGAACCCTGCCTCCAGCTCTGGGGCCCCCACCATAAGAAGAACATGGAGCAAGTCCAGGGGAGGACCACAAAGATGACCAGAGATCTGGACCACCCCTCCTATGCAGACAGGCTGAGAGACCTTGCAGCAGCTTTCCAGTACCTAAAGGGGGGGCCTACAAAAGAGATGGAGAGGGACTGTTTACAAGGGCATGTAGTGATAGGACAAGAGGGAATGGCTTCAAACTGAGAATATATTTAGATTAGACATTAGGAAGAACTTCTTTACTGTGAGGGTGGTGAGGTACTGGAACAGGTTGTCCAAAGAAGCTATGGATGCTCCATCCCTGAGAGCATTCAATGCCAGGTTGAATGGCATGCTTTGAGCAACCTGATCTAGTGGAAGTTGTCTGCCATGGAACTAGATGATCTCTAAAGTCCCTTCCAATACAAACCATTCTATGATGCTTTCATTGGAATGTCAAAGACTTAAAAAGTTACAGAGTATTACTGTTAGTCTACTTTGACCAGTAGTTGCTTTTCTTCATTTTTCGATATGTAGGAAAAGAAAAAAAAATAACACACACACACCTCCCCAGAAAAACTCAACCACTACTAACCCTCAGCCTCCCACCAAAAAAAAAAAAAATCACAGTGCAAAACTATGAGGAACCATTTAACACTTAAAGTGTTTTATAAGGCAATCCTATAGATCTAGTCAAATATAAAAGTTAAGATTTTAGGCCTTTGAGAACTTTTCACCTTTGATAAATATTTCACAGGATAGAATCATAGGGTAAGTCAGGTTGAATGGACCTATGGAGATCTCTAGTTGCAAAGCAGGGTCAGCTCTGGGGTCAGATCCAGCTCAGAGCTTTATCCAGTAGGGTCTCCAAACCATCAAACACAGGGATCACACAATCACCCTGGCCAGCCTGTCCCATCTCTTGGCTGTCAAGAGCTTTTCCTTGTATCCCATGTGAACCTCTGGTCTTTCAACTTAAGCCTGTTGTCCCTTGTCCTCCTGCCATGCACCACTTTCCTTCTTGAAAACATGCTCAGAGATGCAGTTTTCCTTAAGGCCTTCTCTTCTCAACACATTCTTGACCCGTATTTCCTCTTAAAAAATTGGAATATAGAATTTACCATTATAAAAAGTACTCTTGAAATACAAATTGTTTTACTGCAAAATTGACTTAGAGCTACAGACAACGAAGCTTAAGAATTATTCCTCCTCCTCTCACCAAGTACAGTTAAACACCACACATTTCAACTTAGTTTTTTACTAATCAGAATATTATGTTTGTAGCTATAGAAATATTCAAATAAAATGAGGCAGCACGTTCACCCATCCTGTCCAAAACTACAAATAAATTGCAGTGTGGAGGTCTGACAACATGCAAAATGTATGGAGACACTGTAAAAAAACTATTCAAATGCCTATTTTCTTAAACCCTTTATAGCTGTTATTTTTGTTCTTACCTGACAAGATCTACCACAGTATTTAGCAACCTTGCACTGAGAGCACCTGTGCAGATTTTCATTCCTGTTTAGAAAAAAAAAAAAAGAGAAAACGGGTTATAAATACAGATGGAGTTTTGTATTTATCCTTCTTACCTAACTAGCAATTTACAAATATTTCAAGTCACAAAAAAATAACTTAAAAACAAGAATAGTCTAAAATGCACCATAATGCAAGAATAAACTGTACATAGTTATGTTCAAAGCTCTAGCCACAACCCTTTACTTGTGTCACTCAACACCTCTGGGGCCACTTTGGATCAACAGGAAAATTATCAAATGTGCTTTTGTCATGTAGCTGTAACTCTGAGGAGTTTGATTTTGTAGATAACATCATAATTAGAGCTGTGCAATACAGCTAGCTAATCTATTTACTATCTGAGTCTTGTCTTAAGCAAGCAAGCATCACTATCTGTCTTAAACAAGACCTTGCTGTGAACCTGCAGCCATGACATCAAACTTTATCTTTATAACACAGTCCAAAGTTGATATGTCAGCAGAAATTTCTATTCTAAGGAAATATTTCTGATCAGTGGATGATGAAAACAAAATAAAAATTCATGGGGGAAGTATAAAAATCCAATGAAAACTAGAAGGAGAACTACCAGACCCATACATTACAACCTAAAGGTTAAAAGCACCTCCTGACTGTGGTCCTGTTTTCTGATACTGTCTTAATTTAGTTATATGACGTAAGAAAACATCCCTGAGGTTCTGTACATTTTTAGACACTAAGTAAGCATTAAATGCGAAAGCACACAGAGAGCAAATCTTGTACCTCAAATATATAAGTAAAGATATTACTTCAGGTGAGTAGAAATGAGACAGATTTTGAGGCTTCCCTTCCTTCTCCTTTTCCTTTAAAAGATACCGAACATGATGCATTATTCTGGTAACACTGCAAAGTGCTCACTTTCACTTCTTAACATGCAAGGCTGCTTATGTGAGTTATGGTCATTCATTAGGCTGGAAACACAGTATATGGTTTGCTGCTGTTGTTAAAACCAAAGGCAGGCGATTTACATTGCAGACACAACAATTATCTGGGCTCTGTGGACAGCACAACCCTCACTACTTCCCCTCAGACTTCCTGGGTGCCACTACTCCCTTGTGAGCTGCACAGGGCTGAACACAGCTCCCTTACACCCAACAAATTTTCACCAGGAGTTATTTCTCAGTACCCCCTTCTCCATCCTTCTGCAAGGCAAGAGGTGTCAGTCATGTCACTGTCCTCTTCTAAAGGTAATTTTAGTGGTGGTATCTTTGTGTTGCTCTAGTGTTTTACATTTAGCTGCCTCAAATCTTATTATATAGATTAATTTATATTTCCAATTTAATTGGGAAATAACTGTCTAAAACAGCCCATTTCAAACTGAAGGGGTAAGTTTAAAAGATCAGATGAAGGACTTTCCTTTGCAAGATCCTTGGTGTCTGCACATCAGTACCTTTTCACTTTTCACTCGCACCCCCAACTGATGCAATTAAAAGATGCAATTTGCTGTCTCTGCTGTCACCAAAAGGAAACTCCTCTGCTGTTGTCAGCCATCTAGAGTATACCATATAGTCAGATTCTCAGACCAACTGCTTTACAACATGACCTTCTTTTACTTACACTACTCAGCTGTCCCCAAATCTTAATTTCTCTGGGTGACTTCAAAAAGGTAGAACACTACCCAAAGGCCACATGCAAACAGGACAGAACCAACGTGCCCACAAACTTCAATCTACAACTTCTGGATAAACAACGTAGCCCGCTTGTTTCAACTATGATGCCAAAACTGAAGAGTAGGGGCACACCAGAAAAACCATGGAGCATCCTCTAGCAAAAACCGACCTCTCCTTTCCCCCAAGTCCCACAAGTGGGAAAGGTATTTTGCTGATACATCAAAGTTTTACTATGCTTGAATTATTAAAAATAAGAGTTGATGCATTATCTTAGGACTCTTATAGGCATTTGGGGAGTTTAGACAGTTGAATTGGTCAAAGATTGAGAAGACCATTATGAACAGATCACTACGATAAAGTAAAAATCTTTTCATTTGTACTGCATAAAAATCCCTATTTTGTCACACAGTATTTTGTAGGTATTCATACTACTAACTACCAGGAGAAAAGCAATTTGTAAACATTTCAGATATAACTAGATGTTTTCCTACAGCATTCTTTACCTTCCTACCTGAAAAGCCAGCCCTGGAGACAGAAAAAACTAGCAAATGTTGGATTTCTAGAAACAGAATCTAAAATCTTGTACATGCACAATAGGTTTATGATTTCAAGGTGCAATGCCTGAGGATGATTCAGAGTTAGAATGAAAGTGTGAAATCTTCATTTTGCCAGCTGCGGAGAGCTGCTTCATTTTCAAGGTTATGCAATGACACAACCTTAACCACGTTCTGACAGAGGAGGATATATTTCTCAATTTAGGTTAGAAGCTCATGTCAGAGTAACCCAGAACAAACAGACAGCCAAGCAGGTAGAACTTTGGTTTGCTCTCCAGCTCCCCATATGCACAGCCACAGCCCTCGAGATGGCCACTCTGCAGCATGTCCCTGTTACCCTTAACAATTCTGTTTTACCTGGTTGTAGAGGGTTTGTAGAGTCTCAAAGGTCACTAAGGACCTTCTGGCCTCTCTGTCTTTAAACACCTTCTTTGTAGTCAATATTCTATGCTCTTGCCAGCAGCCTCAATGAAACTTCTCTTTATTGTTACACAGTATTAGCTGAATGTCTAAGTGCTCACCCTTCTACAGAATGACTGAGCAAAAACACTTTGAAGGTAGACTTTGTTCTACATGTTATTCATCAAAACACAATAATGAGTTCAGAGTTTGACAATAGAGCATGTGCAATTTTAGTCCCAAACACACTGAAGTACTACATAGTCCCAGAAGCAACAGGTAAGATGCAGATTTCCAAAGCAGAGTAATTAAAACTTTCTGGAAGCTGAATTTAAATTAACTGATACCCACAACAATCAGAGAAGTCTTTCCTACAGTTTTCACATTCTTCCATGAGAAGGCTAGATGCAACAACCTTAATACACTGCAAGCATACCTGGTCTTGGTATATCTCTTGGCCGTTTTCCAAGAGATGCCAGGATTTACTGGAATCATTAGTGTCAGGTCACCAACACGTATTCCATCTTTTGTAACACAGCTAGCAGACATGTAGCCACAAAGCACCAAATACCCCCAGCAACCTTTGAAGCTTCAATAATTTACAGGGCTGCTTCCTTTGCATCCTTTGTCCCCAAAGGTTAACGATGCTGCAGTAATAAACACATACACAAAAATCTAAGGATCATCACTCAAAACTGGAATTTTTGTCAAACTGACGGTATCAGTCAGATTATTTGAATAAGGTGACTCCCTCCTGGTGCCATTTAATGAATGAATTATCCATTCATCTTTGAGGGTTCTTTGAATGACAAGTAGATGTAGAATGTCTGTCAGTGAGCTTCATAATAAAGCTGCTAATGAAATCATTGCATTCTCTTCCAATCCTTTTTCCCCCTCCTGGACTAAAAAAAGATTCCTTTGTATTTATAACATCTCTGGATCGTGCTACACAGCATACTAAGTGTAAAAGAGCATGATCTAAAGCACTAACTCTTAAATCCTTTATAGTCAGATTCATGTACTGATATATAGAGGATTTGTGTATTTTAGAACATTTCAAGAAGTAAGGCAATTTCCCTGGTTTATTTCTGTTCTTCTCAATATTTTATTAATGGCATAGGCTTTATTAAAGGAATTTTAAAGTCACTGTCAGGTATTCTCATGTAGTTCTTATTACCTGTAAACTTCACCTGGAGATAGTATCATGTCCCTTACAAGGTACCTACTGCACCTAATGTGACTAAGTTCATGGATGAGAAAATGCACAAAATTTGACCTAATGGATTCAGTTATACTTTAATCTCTAAAAAGGTTTCTGCTGCAACAAAAAAAGGAAAGATGAAGTAATTAAAAATAAATTATTAATTTTCCAACACAGTATAAACAAGATTATGCAAACGACCACAACCCCTTATGAAACAACAAGCATAAGTGAGCATCTTAGCCTTTACTAAAACAAACAGACAAAAACAACAACAAAAACCTAAGTCCACATGCATAAACTAAGCAGGGCTTGTCAGTTGACCTCTAGCACAGTATTATGGTCAGGTTAAGAATCTTTCCTCTAAGCAATTTGGTTATTGCTAAATCTTGTTACCATTATGGTCTACAAACACTGTTCACAGAATTACCTCTTTCAATTTGTACTGAGAAGGCAAAAAAATAAAACAACCCCAAATTTAGGGGTGGGTAGAAAAATTTCCAAGAGATTGATATGGACAGAAAGCAAAAGAAAACTTATGAGACGGGGAAAAAACAAGTAAGACAGCCCGACTGGAATTGCCCCAGTGGGCACACCCTCCCCAGAATTTTTTTTTCCTTTTGTTTATTAACACACGTTTAAAATCTTAAGAAGAAGGTGAAGAAGTTAACAAGGGTTTGCCTGGACTACCAGGTCCTATCAGAGCCACACCTGCACTCTCATAACTTAAAAAATATGTGCCCCTTTAAAAACATCACATAATACTTCTGCTTGCCAGGAAATGGCCTAGTAAAATTTCAAATACCACAACAAAAGTCAACGAAATACAATTAGACTACTTAATTTATAATGGAAATGCATCTACACTTCTCTACTGATTGCAAGTACTTGACTTTCAGCCCTACTCACAAGATAAGTGTCAGATAGAACACAACTGATTACCAGACTGAGTTCAACATTTCTGTGTAGTTTATTCACACTTCTGCTTCTGCAGGAAAACAGTTTCTTCTCACACAAATCCCCTCCTGCATTTTTGTTGTTGATATTGTTTTTCAGTTAATAATCCTGCCCTGTATACATGAATGAAAAGAGCAGCTCTTTCCCATGCGTGTCAAGTTGAACTAATTTCCTGAACAAATTCTTAGACCTTTCCAATTCAGTCAAGCCTGTCAAGTGGATGAAGTCTACTTGGATTTTCTCAAGTATGTGCATTTCAGACCTGCCACAAAGTGAAAGCAATCAATACCTACAATAGGCAAAAAAGTCATTCATCATTTTAACTAATATGCCTCTGTCTTCCAATAATAAAAATAAAGTTGTGAAGAGCAAACAGCCATCTTACATTTGGTAGATTTGAGAGCACAGGGGTTATGTTAAATGCTTTCTCTCCATACCTCTCTCCCAATAATGAGGTGTAGCAACACAGTTGGTCCCCAGCTATTACCCCACTGCTGACTCACGTGGGCACCAGGCACTGTGGGAAAGATGGCCCTGGGGTCAAGGATGAACAGTGCCAAGGGTCAGGCAGCACAACCCCGGGGCATATGCGACTGCAACATCCCAAACCCAAGCCCTGGGCAAGCAACAACTCTGCAGCCAGTGAGCTGTGCCCACAGCAGGGGTTCTCAGCCCCTCTGGTGCCCTGGGTGCCAACTTGACACAGCCTGGCAGGCTCATGGCTTTCCCTTTGCCAAGACCCTGGACCTCCTCTGCAGTCTCAGATGAGTTGGCAGAGGAGAAGACATCTTCCATAAGCCCCATGGCCCACAGCCTCTGAAATAAGGCTGCCAGGCTTTCCTGCCCTAAGGTTACTCTGTACACCGCTCTCAGGTCGCACACTGGATCTGGGCAAACAAGAGTACACCAGGTAAGAAGCCTTTGAATTTCCTGCTCCTAAAAGTAATGAAAAAATCTCCCATATTCTTCACTTGCACACTTCATTGTGCTAAGTATACAAATTAATTTTTTTAACCTAAGAGTAGCACTGGGAAGTAGCTTTCTTGGAGGTAGAATTAGAGTTTAAAGACAGCTACTACAGCTAACCATCCATGATCAGAGTCATTCTTCAAGTGAGAACTAAGATCTTTTATATACGGAAAACACACCTACTTTATTTCCAAATAAAATGATCATCTACTTCACACCTGAACCTTCTACCTTCTACAGAAGTGGCATTGCATTGTCCAGGTTAAAAAAAAAAAAAGAGAGAACACATGAACAACCAAAGCACCTACCCTGTTGATGAAAGGTCAGTTAAGACAACTTGCACTCTAAAGGACACCACTTATTGACAGAAACAAAAAACTGGCACCCAGAATGACTCCCCATAACTTAAATCTTGGCTTCTGAAGCCTTACTTGTAACCCTGAATGCCCATTTGCTGTTGTTTTCTGTAATTCTTGTTATACCCGGACATCTACTTAACACTCTGAAACATTTCTGCATATATTCTACGAGGAAAAATCAGAATTCAAATACATGAGGAAAAAGATGATCCTTCTGCTTAGAATGGGTGTCAGTTCTGTTCAAATCTTACAAATATTTTTTACATATGCACTGCCTGTATTTGGTTTTAAAACACACACTAAACAGATGTATGGGTCATACTACTTCAGCTGACGAGAGCTTCTGGATCTTTTTTTCTTCTCTGGTTTTGTGTACTAGGTATATCTCCCATCACTCTTTTCTGCATCTTACTTTTTCTTCTGAAGAATACCTGGTCTGCAAACTGTGAAAAACATACTCTGAATAAAATTTGTAAGAGTCTACAGTCATTTCTTCATTGCAGTATAACGTTTCCTGAAAATCCACACTGGAATTTTAGTTTTTTCTTCTTTTGGAGGTTGCAGGAGCCAAAGTCAAGGCTGGGGAAAAAAAAAAAAGTAATAAAAAGACATCCAAGTACTAGATTTCATTTACTTCTACGTAGAAACCGGTCTTTGTGTTCACCCAGTGACTGAAGTATTGCCAAATTTGGATAAGAAAGCGCTTATTTTTCACAACCTCTTTGCACTGTTTTGAAAAAGAATGGTGAGACATTCCTTGCTGAAATTGAAAAGTTATCTAGAGCCACAAAGAGATGTCACTCCCATGGTTAAACTGAAAAAAACAAACATTGATTTTTTTAAAATAGAGATGCTAGAAGTATAGTATTTATTCTGATACAACCAAGAACAGAATTATACTCCTCTCCACTAAGTTGGTAAATGGTGAAAAGCTTCAGATGTGGTGCTTTCCAATAAAATTAGTGAAGGAACTTACAAGAAGAAATGCCAAAAAATATGGCCCTCAAATTGGCATGAAATTTAACCTTACCTTTGAATTCTACTTCTCCATTCAACATTTACCTGTCATCCTAACCTACACATGAAAATACAAGAAAATCTCTCTACTGAAAACCAAAAGATTTACCTCAGAAGGAATTTCAGTAGTACAAGGCCCTTAAACTTGTTCAGGAGAAGCATTCAGCATACCCCAAAACAGTGAGATTTTTGTTCTAGAAGACAAGACTGGCTTTGGAATATAATACCTTTTACATATATAGAAGTACACACACAGTATATGTACAAACACACACACACACTTTATCAATGTTCACGATGAATAAAACAAACACCATCACAACTGAAATCAGTGGTTGTGTCAAAATACTGCAATTATTCCCCCACAAAACTCACAGTCGTCCCCCACTGAGAGCACTGAAACAGCGCCACAGCAGAAGTTGGCTCCAAGAGCATCAGGTAACTACTACAAACTGTCTGTGGCAGTTTTTCCCCTTGCCCTGCACAGCTACTTTGACACAGCTGCCCTCAAATCAAGGCCATCTCCAAGGTTTCCCTGCAGTGGGCATGCCAACAGGCCTCCAGCAATTTCAGGCTTAAACAGATTATTTTTCAGGGCATTCATTCCACCTTGGGATTTCAATCAAAGAAGAAAGCCAAATACTGTGAAAGACTAAGATCATATTTCAAAATATGAAAAGGTCTTATCTATAACTTAGAAACCTGGGGAAAAAGCTACATGCAATATTTTTAAATGCTCATTTCTGGAACATGTGGTAAAAATCCAATGAAGCCAAGTATAATAAAACATCCCATCTTTCACTTCTCCCTATAAAAATGATTGATTTGTTCATTAATCTGCTGTACATCTAAGTAGTTTTTTCTTCAACCCATAGGTCAATGTTCCACCAAAACAAAGCTGTTACTCTAAATATCATACTGATGTAAATATTTACATCCTGCTAGTATTACCTCCGGGATCATATGGATGTATCATTTTCAATGAAATACAAACCCCTCTGACCCTCTCAGAGAAGAATATCTTCATGAGCTTTTTCTTTTTTAGCTCCTTTCCTTTCCGGACCACATTTATATTTTTAGCATAAACATTTTTTAGAGGTCCTACAATGCCTGCCTATTCACTTGCTTTTCTTTTTCCAAATGTGAACATCTATGCCCAGAAGATCTTTAATTCCCTATGGAACACATTTTGAAAGTGATGAACAAAAAAATAAAGTATTTCAGGCAAAAATCTTTGACAGACATAATAATACAGATAGACTCAAAATAAATTCCAGTGCCTTTTGCCCTGCAGATTTAGAATTGGAAAAGTATATACATCAAGTGAACACTTCATTTTCAACTCTTCATTTTCAACCTTATGGTCAGATCATATCCAAATTAAGATTCAAATGCAGGTGACTGGAACAGAATAGTCAGTTCTGCTTACTAATACGCTGAAGAACCT
Source organism: Oxylabes madagascariensis (assembly GCA_013400675.1). Lineage (NCBI taxonomy): Eukaryota > Metazoa > Chordata > Aves > Passeriformes > Timaliidae > Oxylabes > Oxylabes madagascariensis. Next base: position 18,025 of record VYZR01034299.1, read on the forward strand.
GCAAAAATAGAAAACAGGAGTAAAATGCAGGAAAAATGTGCTTCTATCAAATAGCAGAAAAGGCAGAGAAACAGCTTGTTCCAAGCTCAGGTGCAATCTGATACCGTGAGGTCTCACAAGACATTTGAAGTGGTCTTGTCATGAACTCAAAAAATCCCAATGAAGACTTCTGCATTAGAAGGACGTGAAAATATTCTTGACATCTCTAATTCTGCTTCCCACTTCAATCCAGCCCTCCAGCACAGGATGGTTTTCTGCTGTACCTGTTTCTCTTGGGATGCACTTTAAATGCATGTAAGTTATCCTCAGACAAAAGCACTTCTCATATCAAGTCCATCTTCACCTCTTAGAAATGCAGACTATTCCTGAGAGTACCACTGTTTATCTCAAAAACTATTCTACACAACTGTGAGACACTGGGGAAATGTGAAGAAAGATCACTTTTAGCAAATCTATAAACACCTGTAATAAATTTACAAATAGCTGCCTAAGCAGTTTTCTCTTTGTCTAGTTGGATGGATAGTGTTTTAAATTACCATTAACTTACACATCCCATCATATTTTTTTCAAATCTTCTGTATTTTACCAATTCTTTTCCTGTCATTTCATTATCTCCAGCTTTGCAGGAATTTTGGTTTACTTGTCACTGTTCATTTTTTTTCTCTAATTTACTCTGTTTCAACACCTTTTCCATTTCAGAATCTCTTTCTCCTTTTCTAGATTACAAAGGCATTGTTTTTTATCTCCAAGAAGTCTTATTTTTTTTCCCCACCAGGCTCAAATCCTTTTTCACTTTACACTCCTTCCAGCAATTTTCATGTCACATCAGAATGGCACTTCACATTGATCTGAAAACATTTTACAAAGCTTCTTCCAATCAAGTGCTTAATAAAATCTCTTATGTCACATTTCTCACTTGTTTCTCCAACAGGTTCTGGATGTCAGTACAGAAGGGATGTCTTCCCTTCTGTGTCCATCCTTTACGTGTCACTGAAAGGTGGATTCCATAGGTGCCACACTAATGCTTAATGTTGGAAATGTTTACCAGTAAGAATGAAGGTATTTCATATTAGCATAGGAACAGCAATGCTACATAGAAATTATTCAGAAAATGCAGAACATATATACATCTATTTACTACTGACCCCAATCAGGCAGTTAAAACCAAATTGTTATTTTCACAGACCTGCATTGCACTGTTACTGATGGAAAGCAAGACCTTCAAGCAGGACTATACATATAATAGCTAAAACTTAAAGTTAAGCTTTACAATTAAAATGCCCTAAAGTCCATTTATAATGCCACATTGCCTGGAAGAAATGTTACTGTTAAAAAACATACTCACTAAACTTTTCACATCTCAAAGCATAAAGTCCTTAAAGACTCACTGGAGCCACATCTGGTTCTACAAGGTCTTTGTACAGGTCTCCTGTGTTTTAATTAACCTGTTTGTACTGAAACTCCTGCAGACACCTCCAGACTCAGCTGAGCCACTGCAGGTTCAGTGTTTGCAGCCAAGCCCAGGCAGCACTCAGGGCAGCCCCAAAGGCACCTGACAGAGCAGAGGCCATGCCCCACACACCTGGCAGGGCACCACCACCCAATAGCAGGGAGCAAATGAGGTAGTGAGCTTATCAGCAATCCTAGCACAACGTGCGCAGTGGGGACACAAGTGGTTTTCAAGGCCTTTGCCAATTATGCCACTGTAACAGGCAGGGAAATACCAAAGCTGAAGTGTGTGGCGATATTTGTTCACCTCTTGTTTGCTTCCTCCCCTGCTTCACTGGTGTCAATGTCCCTACGGATGCAGGACAAGGTGCTGAATCCATTTCATGCTCAATATTCTGAATTTAAAAGAGTCACAGACATGATGAAACTGGCCAAGATGCTGAGACTACTGATCTGAGAAAGCCTCTCCAGGGCTGGAGCCTTCCCAGTCCAAATTCAACAGCCAAGGGAAATCATAAATCAGTTCCACATCATCTGATACTTACTCTCTGTACTCTGCTGACATCCGATGGCTAAAAGCGTAATAGATGTTTCTTCAGTTTCAAAGAGCTGTTATCCAAGTTTCCCTTTTCCTCTTTTTCAGTAGAGAAGCAAAAAAATAGTCAAAAGAAAAGCTTCTAACTACAGTGACACCCATATATTTTCAGGGAAATAATTATAATCCAACAGCTGTGAGCTCTAGTGTTAATTTCCCTAAGTCTACTTCCCACCCATTCTATAGAATTTTTCAGTAAGCAAAACCTATACATTCCTCAGAGTTTTAAAATTTGCACATTTCCAGCAAAAAGCTCTTTTTAAAGAAACTGGCCCAATTCCAAAATGTATTTTAGAGCCCCATGTCATCACCAGCTTCAGTAAAATTTTTCCTGCTGAAGAATTGACAGTTTGACCAGGAAGGCATCAAACCCCAGGAGTAATCCTGAAAATTTCTATCTCACTAACTGATGTGAAGATATGCACATGCTCAGGCATGCCTGTAAATGGCAGCCCTCTCTCACAAACTGGTTCTGTAATTAGTATTGCCACATTTCTAACTACAGTCAATACCTTCACAAAAGAGAGCT
>VYZR01034304.1:5622-19924 GCA_013400675.1 Oxylabes madagascariensis
AATCCAATCCACCATGCTAATTTCCATGCTATGAGTTATTTTAAAATAACAAACAAACAACACTTACATAATCACAGCTAGTTCAAGAGAACCTTGAGGCACTTATCACATTAATCTTTTAACTCACTAACATTTCAAGTTCACTGTGCCCTTTAAGAAATGTTGGAAAATATTGTGCTGTGCTTTTGCTACTCCAAGCCACATGAATTTTTCTCTCTCCAAGCAATGCATGGACAAAGGTATATTTGCAAGAATATTCCCTTTAATAAAGTAGTTGGTGAGGAAAGAGAATATAACCCAGGTAAAGATAAGCTTTCATCAAAAATATTCACTGGGAAAGCAGTCCCAAGGGAGGACAGATTGGAGCTCCAGGACAAGGCTTACATAATATTTTCACAGGGCATGTAAGCAAACTTGTCGGAGCAGGTGCATTTTAACAATGCTAAAGAACTGAAGTACTGTAATGTTCATACATTTCCATTATCCTCCTGCCCCACGTTGATGTTGCTATGCTGGCTGTTAGGTGCAATTAAATCTGAAAATTAGACCTTTCCTGGCCGATCCAGCACAGAACTCCTCACTGCACTGATGACAAACCAAAGACAGATGATTAAAGCAGCCCTTTCCCAGTTACCCTCAGAAGCAGGAATCCCTACTCGAGGCACTGATGAGGTTAAGCACTCTCCAGGAGTGAGTCATTCTCAAAACACCATCAAGATAACCTGCTGGTCTTCTCCCANCCCTCTGCCTCAGCATTGGCTCTGTGGGACACGGGGAGCTTCTGGCAGCTTCTCCCAGAAGTGACCCTTGCAGTGCAGCATCGCCTGCCACCAGAACCTCGCTGTGCAAACCCAGTGCTGTGCTCATTAAATAGAACAAACTGATGGAGAGGACGGTTTTGTGTGCTGGACTCTGCAGCAGCACTTTGAGGGTGACAGCCACACTCAGAACAACAAGGGCATTTGCTGCTTCAGGAAATCTTCAAGGAAATCTTGATTCCACTGCTGCACCAGCTTAGACTTTGGGAAGCAAAGTCCTCTTTGATCAGCTCCCTGTGCAGATTCCAGAGCTTTCTCTCTGCAGCAGGCTCTGCATTCTCCTACAGCCCACATTAGCCCACCAGCACAGGCAGCTGTCCCTAATTGCTCCGGATCACAGCCAACACTTTCCCCATTTTGGTTCCAAGTCCTCATGACTGTAACATCTTATTTTCAGCGAGGGTGTTTTCCCACGCAGGGGACAGCAAATGTTCAGGCTGACCTGAGGAGCTCTTTTTTTCCTGCATTTTTCGGGTTCTCTCTTCTTCAAAAGGTGACGATAAGCTCTTTCAAATGCCGATTAGATCATTATAATTAATATTTCACTTTGTTTTTCTCACATCACAGAGATTGTGCTGCACACGTCTCTGGTTTTAGGCAGTTTTTGTACTCCCTGAGGTGATCCCTGCAGGGGTTTCTGAGAGTCTGCGTCATCCTGGGTGAGAATGAACAGCCATTGTAACAAGCACACACCCCTTCTGGTCTTTTCCACTGCTACATTTTCCAAAAGAAGTTTGCATTCAGCTCCCAATTCCGTGGAGCATTGTGCTTTGTTTCATTGAATTTTGTCCCATTTCTGCACTCTAATCCTTAGGGTCATTCAGTTCCGCATATCCAGCTTTTTTGTATTTATGAATCCTCTGAACTTGGCATCATTAGCCAAGTTTTATCAGCACACACCAAATTTTTGCACCAAAACCATTAATAGAAGTACTAAATAAAGCAGATCCTAAGGCTAATCTTTGAGGAATTCTACTTATCCTTGCATTTTCTTTCAACAATACTGAATCTATCCCTGCTTAAACAATTCTTACACATCCTACAATTCTTATATTAATTTTCATCTTCTCCTCCATGGTTTATACTTTCCCAAGCAGTTCTTGTTCCAGTGCAGTTCAAAGAAATAAGATTTATTGTGATTTATTTGATAAGATAATCAATTCTCTAGACATAGAAAGCTGTTACATCAGTCTGGCACAATCCATCTTGGTATTCCTTGATCCAATGAAGAAGGGAGGTTCCTTGCCCCTGTAGCTAAAGGCCATGCCCAGGAGGACAGGGGAGCAGCATAGGAGAGTCTGAATCCTTACTGAAGCATTTTGTTTTGCTTCTGTTCAAAAAAGGCCTCTACATTTAGAAAAGAGTTTTGAAAAAGATACTGCTATGCTAAAACAAAACCATCCCCAATATGCATGTACGGGATGCGCATTTTTGTTTAAAAGTTTCCCTGCAAGAGCAAAACTTTGGGGTAAGCGAAGGATAATGCACTGCACATCTAAGGGAGAGGGGAGGCAGAGCACGTCGACAGCCCCAGCTTAAAATTTAGAGCTGAAATATTGAAAGATGCTAAAATGGAAATGGAAAGGTAAAATTAAAACTGAGCTGGAGATTATAGTGGTTATTGGGTTTCTGGAAACGATCAAATGATAGGCTGAATAAAAATCAAGCACAAGCATTTGAGCTGTCTGACAGGAGCAAACCATCCCCTTGCTGATTAGTCTCTGCTATTTAAATGATAATTTCACTTTAAGGCAAACAGGGCTGCGTAATGCAATGAAAAGTGGCTCTTTATAAGTGTCTGTATTTTTGAAAGCTTCTCCTTCACAGCAGAGTGAGCAGCGGAGTTCAAGCCATTTACACATGACACGGGTCACTACATGCTGCAAGGAGCCAAGCAACTTCTACCCAACTGTTTTCCAACAGTGTCAAACAATATTGGCAAGAAATACAGCAGCAGCTCAAAACGAAATGTCTGACTGGTGAGCCCCCCATGGCAAATGAAACACCTGCTATGGAGCAGACAATACCAGCACACACTTCTAAATTACTCTCCATACAGTTCTTGAACTCAAACCACTGAAGTTCCTCCAATCCTCCTTCACCAAAGATGGACAGCGAGCTAAGCTATTGCTGAACAGCTTTTTCTGTCTCCAGAATGCCAGATCTGTGATCCTGGGAAGACAATCTCTTGAACTCTTCCCAGAGCTTTGAAATGCAAAGCAAGGACAGATATATTTTTGATCTGTGCTTGCTTACTTCTCACTCTGATTATCTGATTATACATTACTGCCTTGCTCTGCTTCAATGTCAGGTGCTCATCTGTTTTATTTTATACTCTTCCTATCTCTCCTTTAGCCTCCAGAGTTATTACTCTGATATATTCAAATGGAAATAAAAGCATTAATGGCAAAGGAGAAAGAACACTAATATTTTTGAACACCAGAGATAAGTACAACGTTCTTGGGAGAAAATTAATATCAGATAGGAAAGTCTGGCAGAAGTTTTGCCCAGAATTTCAGTGAAGGACTGTAAAACACAGACCTACAACACTTAAAGGTATCTATGAAACGTGGTTGCTTTATCAAAACTAAGTGGATACACCCCAAGAGAATGGGAGAAAACTAAACTCTGTTAAAGCACAGATTTGACATTGTATTTCCAAGTACCATATTTAAATGCATTACTCCCAACACCTAAACAGGGACTGAAGTCTCCCAAAACTGCATCTGACTGCTCTGAAACCTGGAGCTTCAGAATTTGAGGTTACAAAGGAGCATTTTCTCCCCATGAGGCCTAATAAGTGTTCTGTCATGGAAAGCTAAAACCTAAGGCAGTGTGGAAAGTGAAGAATAATGTACATTTTAAAACAGGAGAACAGAATAATGAAGGACAAAAGAGCTTTGAGCAATACTCCAGCATATGCTGCATATCACATTCAACAGGTGACAGCTTCCTCCAAGACTTCTCTATGTAAAAATTGGTGGCTTCAGCACACACACAGTGTAAGACAACCATAAATAGTTTTCTCTTTAAACTTTTACCTCACTCTAAAGCCAAAGATGCCCTTTGGAACCGTTCAGGCACTTCCTCCTCAAGAAGCTGTTAAACACTGCTGAGGCAGTGCTTTCATCTTTCACACATGCGAAGTCCTACAAATACTGAGCACGTAGCCTTTATTTCTATATAAACACAATGATTACCCTCATCATCCCTTCCAACCCTGGCTGCTCATTGCCACATCCCCTGCCCTGCTTTGGAACAGCACAACTATTTATGCACAACTATTTATTTAATAGGAGACCTGAGGAGGGAACAGATCAGGAATGGGATTGCTGTTTCCCATTCCAGATTGCTTTTTTGCTCTACAGGGACCCCTCTTTCAGCTGCAGAGTTCATAGAACCAGAAGGTACCAGGTAGGAACAGAATATTTTAAAGACAGATACTGGAGTCGGAAGCCCCAGGTGAGACAGGAATGGCAGAGCTGCTCTAAACTGGGACTAACAGAACAATGCAAAGGAAATTCACTCAGTATTAATCCCTGTGCAGAAGCCAGGAGAAGGACCTATTCTGAGGGATTTGGGGGAATATTAGCACCCTGCATACATTGGCCCTCTTCAGAGAGTGAATTCTTTAGCATTTCCCAAACCTTCACCTTCAGTAGAAGGCAAAAAAGTAACAGTAAAATGCGGTACTGTGCCTGTACAGGACAACAGCAGATAATCCATCCATGAGGTAAACTGAGACCTCATAACTATAAAATTTTCTCTATCAGGCACAGTGCTTTTTGTTGTTGTCTTGGTTTTTGGTGCTTGTTTGTGGTGGTTTTTAATTACTTGTTCTCCCTACGCAGCATTTATCTCCCTACTGGGTGCCCTGGGAATCCCCACTGTGAGGAGACAGTTTGTTTTACACTGGGAGTCTTGTAAACAGCAGTCATGCATATTTCAGTCTGTTCACAGATCATAAATTACAACTATTTATGAAAAACTGAAGACATAGAACATGAAGCTTCAATATCCTCATACTATGCTAATCCTACTTTTCTCCTCCAATTAAGGACACAGCTCTAAAGCTGGGGGCCACCAGTGGCCAACCCAGACAAACCAAACTCCTCACCCTCCAACAAAGAAATTAGCACTGTAGTTCAGGGCAGTAGGACAGTGGGCAGCCAGCACCAAATGCTTTTAATTAGACTGAATTCTTGCTTGGTGACAAAAGACCACAGGGCTACAATAGACTATCCCATAAAAATATTTGCTCCACTATGGAATGATCATGCCAGAATTATGGCATTACAGGAACCAGCAACAATAACCCCCAGTCTTGTCTTGATTGGTTGCAGTTAATTAAGTATCCAGAGTAACATGAGTAATTCAAATTATTTCAACATGCACTACTTTGTATATCTGTCAACAGATTTTTTTTTTAAAGTAACCACTTACTCATAATGGACATTCAGAGAAAGACAAATTGCTACCTTGTGAGAAAGGAAAAGATTATGAGCTTCATTCACTACTGCAAAGACATTCAATGCTTTGGATGGAAGAGAGTAGCTAAGCATAGTTAATCAAGATTCAAAAAGGAAAGTAGAGAACTCCAATATTCTCCTTTTTCTTCTATTCACTGAAAAAAAAGAGCACTAATCCACCGCTAAATGCAGAATCAAGAAATCCGATTCCCCTTTTCCTCCCTCTCTCCTCCCTTCCCCCAGCTCCAAAAGCAGAATGTGCATAGAAGGACTTCCCGTACTGAGTGTAGCACCTGGGTAATTATGAATTACAACTGTGCAAACCACTGTACTAAATAGAGATGCTTGCCACTTAATTAAACCCTTTCTTAGAGAGGAAATGCATACACATTCACACTACCTCCTCTTCTTAATTGGTCTCAGACACTGCAGGAAGTTAGTCCCCAAGATTTGTCAGCCAGCCAGCCCACAGATGTTTGGGAAAGAAAACCAGGTCAGCATTCCCAGGTTTACTTCTTTGGCTGGAGGCGACAGGTCAGCAGATCAGTGTCTGCTGTCTGCAGCTGGCAGCTCCACCAAGGGAAAATGGTCCCTCAGCACTGGCCCGAATTCCTGCCAAACGTGCACTTCCCTTGGCAGGCCTGGCCTGGCCAGCGAGCTCCCCAGCCAGCCACAGCAGCTCCAGGAGATCTCCCTGCTGCATCACCCAGAAGGGCTCTGTGGGGATGTCCCAATCCCACACTCAGTGAGCCCCAAATATCTCTGGGTCACCCTCACACCATGGCCACAGGGGGCCAAGGTTTGCCTCACACGAGAACCACAGTGGGACGCGACTCAGAAGACCCAAGCCCATGAGCAGAGTCTGAGCTCCACACAAGAGGCCAAGCACACTTCTCTCTGACACATCTCTCATTTCCACACTGTATTCCATGGCCCTTCAGAGAAAGACAGCTGAGATCCCCACTGTGGAGAAAACTGGAATGATTTCTGAAAAGTTGTATGAACAGAATCTTTTGTTTTTCCCACACATGAACACCAAGCCTGAGCTGACAGTACCATTGGCAACAGAAAACAGTGCTCCAAAAAGGAAAGATCGACTTAAATAGGCCATGATCAATATATTTGATCATCAACATGAAATTATTCTGCTGTGTACACAAAGACCTTTGAGCCCAGCAGGTTAATCTGCAAAAACTTTATACCCATTACTTCCGTTAAAAAAAAAACCCAAGCAAAATAAGAAACAAACAAAAACAAACCCTATATCACACATTACTATTTATTACCTCAAAAAAGAAAAAAGCTTGGACTAAAAATCCTCTGAAGTTGCTGGTTGTGGCCCACCTGGCAGCCTTCACCGACTTGTATTACTCTTCAGCCAAGCTCCAACCTTTCAAAACCTGCAATCTTCTGCCACTTATGGAATAACACAAAGACAAATTTAGCATTAAACCTTGTCAGCTGCTATCAGTGGCTACCAGTACCTTCAGTATCTGAGTTACTGCCTCAACTTTAACAAATACCTGATGCACGTCTTTTTGCATCACTCAGTACTCCAGGGTATATCTATTTACGGGTAGCAAATCACTTGGCTAATTCATTAGAGGACAAAAACAATATCACCCAAATGCAGACAAACAGCAGCAAAACAGGCTTATTTAGATTAATAGCCCACAGAACAAGCACCCTCATTTTTTATTTGGGCATCTTCTACAGGCTGCAGAAGGGAAAGGCAGAACAATAACAGCGCTGCTCTGAGAATGCAATTCTAAGGCTTGGGGTGGGAAGAAAAGAACCAGGCTGTGAAGAACTCCTATTAAACGAATACTTGGTGTAAACATGAAGTTTACAAAGTCAGTTAGAAAAACACTGTTTCATATTTCATTACAGAAATCTGCACAAACCATTTTCAGACCAAGTTACAGCCCGGAGTACTGGGCAAGGACACAGTGACTGCACGCAGGCAGCATTGAGGAGAGTTTAAAAGTTCTGCCGGCAGCAATGAGGAGTTTTCCCGAGAGCAGCTGCCCCTTCCCAAGGCTGATGGATTCACACCGGGCTGAATCCCAGGCTGGAGCGAGCCCGTTCCTTCCCCTGCAGGAGAGCGGGCGCCATCTCGTGGGAGCTCTGTGCTTTGTCACCCAAATAAAGCCCCAAAACCTCACCCAAGTATTCCTCTGTTAAAATAGATTATTTGTTTAATGGCAGCAGAGGAACTGCCTGGAAAATATCTCTAAGCTTAAGTCCAATGCTGAAAAAGCAACCGAGTGTGTCACAATTAACATGGTTTGTCAGTGAAGATGGTCAACAACTCAATTACTCAAATACTGGATTTTGAAGAAATAGAAACTAGCCCAGCACATCCTGGAGAGACAGACTACAACAAGATTGTTTTCTCAGCACAACCCTTTCCTAATAACAGTCCTAAAAAAGCTGTGTATAAATATCCTTCTACAGGACAGTGCACTCCAAAATAAACAAGACTTTCTACTCACAGGGCAAGAATTTAACATTTTCTGGATTTTCCCCTTTGCAGCTGAAAACAATTCTACAGCAGAAATATCAAGTCAGAGCAACACATGACAAATGTATGAAAATCCCCGGCAACATAACAATAACACACACAAAAAAAGACTTAGATCCACAATAAAAACCAGAGCCAACTATACTGCAAGGTAGGCAGCAAGAAGCTCAAGAAATCCAAAGGACATATAATGGAACACAAGAAAGATGACGTAGATTTATAATGTGTACAGATGAACCATATATAACACATATGCTGAGTCCTATTTTATTATCTAGCTACTGTACAGCACAGGGATATTTTGCTATAGAGCTACAGCTGTCTTTGTTTCCACTGTTTATGAAGAGAGAAAAGCCCAGGAGCTTACAACTGGAATCCAGAACAAGCTAATACAAGATTAGCCAGAGTCAACTGTTAATGAACTTGTTTTCCCCCCACAAGGTGAAGCATTATAAACACTCTTCCATTGTCACCAAAAAGAGACCGGTACTAAAAACAGTTGGATTACCACCACACTCCTGAAAGCTGCACCTCCTTCCCCAGTATTATTACATAAAATTACACTGCAAGGGCGGATCATAAGCCAATCTGACAAAAAGCCTGCTGGGAGCAGGCAATCAGTGAACAGAAACCACTGAGAGCAGACACTGAACAAGCCCTGTGGAAGTGCTGGAGGAAATGAAAAATCATCCTCTCCTAAAACGCCACACGCTGCATGCACTTCCTTTACATCCTCTGTACCAATAAAGAACCTGATAAGAAAAGATGAGAAATCCTAATTTATTCCCTTTTCCCTTTCTTATCTCGTTATTAGCAAACAGAACACTGCTCTGGCTCTTTGGGACAATCAGCCAACTTGTTCCTGTTTTTTTTCTACTATGAGAAGGGCAATTAACTCTTCTCAAACTTTCACCAACAGCATTCTCCAGGATCCAACCAGGGCAATGATCTCTTACCATCTTCATCACCCTCACCAGAATTAATGTACTTCATGCTGTAAGAAGTCTGAGCAAGAAAAAAAAAAAAAGAAAAAGAACAATAAGGGAGGGAGGGGGAAATCATCCAGTCCCACTTGCTCCAATTGCATGAAAAGATGATCTTTCTCAAGAGCAATTCCCCTTTCTGTAGAAGGTGCCATTAATAGCACTAAACAATATGGCCCAATCACAAAACTAGCACTTCACAGTGAATATTCTGATTTTAAATGAAGGAGTTATTAGACTTCAACAGGCAGAATCACTTGGTTCCATTTCTCTCCCACTGGGAAATTACCTCGTTAAATCTTTAACAGCTTGAGGTAAGTAAAAAGCTTTTACTCCAAAAGGTTTTGTGAAAAGGATTCCTGCAATTTCTGTCCATACCTTACCATAGGAGACTTAGCATAATTCCATCTTCATCTAAATGTATGGATCCTCAACAGATGCAAGAGAGAACCTCAAGCATGGTACCTACCAGCAGGCCTCTGGAAAAGGTTCCTTATCCTCATTAAACACAAAACACTGAGAAAATTAAGGGAGCTTTCCCAAAAAGTATCTTTTACATGAAGCAGTGATGTGTCCAAACCATATGTGCATTTCCAAACAATCCCAAGAGTGTGCAGACACAGCTCTGTGGCTGGGTATGTGGAATGAAGGGAATGGAGAAACAACTGGCAAGATGAGGTTCTGCTGCTCATGTTTCAGCTTTGACCCAGTGTGAAAGGTGATCAATGCTCTCACATTAATTGTTTACAAAAAAGCATCTCCTTTTCTCGTGTAATAACACTGTAAATATTTACAGAAAATAAAACAGTGTTGAAACACGGCACACAAAAGGTTCATATATACACAGAACACGTTCTGCAGCAGAAGAAAATGATCAGAAATTCCACTATTTCCAGCTCCTTTTTATACCACACACACAGGGACCTTAAAAATCTGGTTCACTGATTCAGATGTCAGGAGGAGCTGTTGAGTACCAGCACACAGACCAGCTGGTGTTACAAAACACAACTGGGGAGTGGGTTTGACAAAATAACTAAAATAACATTTCTTCAGCTGCTTTAGGGAAAAAAAGTCACAACGTGATCTAGCAGCTAATTCTGATATCTAGATTTCAAAGGAAAAACGTTTACAACAGTTTGCCACAGCAGCACACATTCTCTTCTCTGGACATCTAAAATTCTTATTATTCACTTATTAAGCAAGCATAATCTCTTAACTAAACAAAAATGCAACTATACACAAAAAGTTTCAAGAATTCAAAATTGATCCCCAGCCTTAAAGACCTTATTCAAAGCGACTTGGTGAAAAATATTCCTTAGTTCCCAAAGTTACTTTAAAAAAATGTGTATCTTATTTTCTTCTCACATATAATAGAATGTACTGGAAGAGCTTCCACATGAAGAAGGGACAGAAAGAAAGCATGACCAACACACTTAAGAGATCAGTCAGAAGATTAAGAGGAAAGGGTCGAAAAGTCTTACTTCCCTCCAGAGCTGTAAGCACATACCTGATATTTAAGCCAGTGCTCTGGTCCAGTTTCTCCCAGCTTTGTAATTTTCCCAGAAGTTTCTGAAGTAAAGATTAAAAGTAGAGTTAGACATAGACACATGTTCTAACAGCTCACTTTCCAGAGTTTTCTCATAATCCTCCATGCAAAGTCAGTGCCATTGCTTCTCCTCCTGTGGATTTGCTGATCTTATCCAGCACTTTTGGTTTGTCATTCTGCAGCCCTGGCTATCAAGGTTCTTACCACACACCTGCTCAACATCACCAGGTCTGGACAGAGCTTGATGGCAGAAAAAGCCTTTCCAGCAAAAGAAAGGTAAAAGAGAAACATCAAGGCTAAAATAGACACTATGACGAGATTATTCTTCACACAAAATCTCCAGCTGAACAGCAGATATCCTTTTGCCTTTTACACCTTCCTTGCCACAACTCTCCTCATGCTGACTTTCCAGTTTGGGACTGTCTGGTTCGAGTCCATTAATTAAAGGAGGTATCATATCTTAAGTAACACAATACAGGAAGAGCCTAAAAGTCAGGACAGGCAATAAAGGAAACTCCTGTCTTGCTCATCCTCCAGACGTTCCCAGCTCCTCACCTCATTTTCCAATTCCACATTCACTAGCTGTGCTTGGACTTTCTCATAGCGTTCCAGTTTTCTTTGGAGACCTTCCACTTCCTCTTTAAGCAAACCATTGTTTTCCTTCATTTCCCTGTGGTGAAGAGAGAGACAATTACTACAGATTCATGCAATTCAACTCCCCTTCACAAACTTTCAGATATACAGGAATCCCAAGGGAATCATGACATCCAACTGACTCACTTCTATAACCTTCACTGCAAAGCCACTGAAACGAAAAAAGAAAATACAGTTTTGTTGAAATTATTTTCTTCTACTCTAAATACCATCCTAATTATGCCCAAACAAGCTGAAGTTTTGTGTCCGCTTTACTATTTGTCAAAACAAGGGTAACAAAAGACTCCAAACTCTGCTTTTCAGTCTGGCTGGAACACAGCAAGCAGTACAGACCCAGGCTTTGGACCACTGCTTGGTTTTACTTCAATAGAGGTGTACACAGGTGAAATAAAATTGTACAAAACACATTAACTTTATTCTGTTGGTATGTTTCAATGTAGAAAAACAAGCAGGAGAAAAAATTCCAAGATAAACAATTTAAAATTATAATGAAACAATTACAAGACCAAAACCTAGGAAAATTACATCATTTTAAAAAAAGAAAAAGTTGGCAAGATGACCCATGTAATTTAAAAAAAAAAAAGACAAACAACAACAACAGCACACCCAACACCTTAAGGCAATTTATTTCACATTACATTTAATTTCATTTTCCAAATTGATTGCCACTTTGACAATCCAGAAAAGCCTACTCTACCAATGGCTACATCAGAATGCTTTAGAAATTTTAATGAGACGCTTTCTAAACATTAGGCTGGAACAACAGGCCTTTAAAACAGTGGTAACAACAGCTAAGCAAAACCAGTTATTAAAGAAACATTCAGCTGCCTCTTTTCCCTACAGGAAATTCTTTCCCCAAGCTGTATGGAGTTTATCACTACCTTTAAACATTGAATTCTGTTCTAACAAACCAAAATCACCACCCAGAACAATGAATGCACATTCTGTGAGGCTCCTGTGTTCCAGAAGATTCCTCAGATCTTGTCAGATCCTCCCATCTAGTGAGCACCACGACACTGCTCAATTCATAAGCAGTATTTATATGAAATACTTTCTTCTGAGCTTTCCCACATGGAAAGCCTAAAGAGGGATGTAAAAGTGCAGACAGTGCAGCTGTAGCATGAACACAACCCTCAACAAGTGACCCTTCCTTCACCTGAAGTAGGCGTTTTCCTCCCTGAGCTGACGCAATTCACGCTCCACTTTTGGGAAACGAGCCAGTTCTGCCTTCATGTTCTTGACAATTAGAGCATCATGTTCCTGCTGGGACAACTTCTGCTCCAGATCCTGGAAACATGGGATGAGAACAGGAGAGCAGTGAATAAGCTGGAATCTGTAAGAGCTGTTTCTGCATTGTACCTTTTAAGCTCAAATCATGGACTTGAATGAAGTTGGAAGGGAGCTCAGAAAGTCATGTGGTCCAATCCATGCTCAAAGCAGGGATGACTCTTGTTGTACTTTTAACATCTGGGCTGGTCTCTCTACACCTGCTTAGTCCAAGTTCATAACAAAAAAACCCTCAGTTACTTCTTTAAATGATTCTCTTCTACCAAATGAACCAAATCTGTGATTTTCTTGACCTCTATCCCTCCATCAATGAAGTGCAGAGGGAAGCATTTGAATGGCCTGCAAGAATTAGGTACAGAAACAAACACAAATATGCATTTCAACATTATGGTAAATGTTAGGCGGTTTTCCACTAAAAAACCAAATTATTTAGGGCTGTGTTGCAGACTTAAATCGTGTTTTCCATCCTTTCATTTCAATGGAGAACATTTCCTCTTGCTGGCAATTAGGTTGGTTTTGCAGCAAGGCAATGCCACTGCTCAAACCAAAGTAATTCACTTCATCTACCTCTGCCAGGAAGACAAGACAAATGAAAAAGATACACTCCCTGCAACCTACGTGCCCAAAAAGCATCTCTACAATGACATTTAAGTTACTGTAGTTTTGAAAGCTTTACAAGTAATCACACATTCTAAACACAACTGCAGAGGAAGGATTTTCTGGGAAGTAGAAAATAACTGTAGCTGCTGGGCTCATCACACACCATTTGAAAAAAAATCACTCTAGAAGCAGTCTTTTGCAGGGCAAATTTGTGCTGTGGCACAAGACCAAAAAAAGTATTCCTCCAGAGGACTGCATAAGGATATAAATCACCTTTCTATAGAGAAAGCATGCTTTTTGCAATCAATTGATACAACAAAGGCCAAGTGTCATGTTACAGCTAATTGTAGATAGCCTGGTCCACCCAAGCTCAACTCTTACCAGCAATCAACTCAGGTACTTATATGACAAACTAACCTTTTACTCCTGCAGCAGCCAGTTTTTCAAAAAGCAGTGTTCTGGTCTTCCACTGAAGGAATTAAAATCTAAAGCTTTAGATAGGTCACAAAGTTTCTTACCTTAATCTTCTGTTCATATTCTGCAAGTAAGGACTGGCTTGCTTGCAGTGTCTGGATTTGCTGACTCGCCTCCTGCCATTTCCTGTTAAGTGAAGACACATGAGGCACTTGAGCACCCAGAAATCAGGCACCAGACACAACCCACCTGTAGAAATCTCTGACCAACAGAGTCAAACAGCGCTAACAAAGTAACTGTTACCCTTTTGTAACGTTTTCTCTTTCAGTCTCACACTCACATCAGCTGCCTCTAATTTAGAAACAAAAATATCCATTCCCTTTAATAAAAAGAAGCATATTGAGAAAAACGCAAAAAAACCAAGCCACTTTAACTCTGAGAACAACAAATATACAGAACTTCACAACTTTGAAATTGAAGAGGTCAAGTTAGTAAGCAAGGAAAAACATACTTGTAACTTTCAATTACCCCTCCACTATGATTTAAGGTTTGATATTTTTGTTCTGTTCAGTCCATAAAGTTCAGATCAGCCTTTCCCACCCATGTGCCTTGTTAACGCTCAACCAGGAACATGAAACATCACTGAGATTTAAAGCTTAAGTTGGTGGGTTTTTTTCCTAAAGGTACAATTAAAATTGCACCTCAGAGTTGGTTTCAAACAACGGTTATAACCTGCACACTCAGATCAAAGAACCCCTTTGAAGAGCAGAAATCAAATGCTGTTGAAAGTTTTCTGAGTGATGACAGCAGCACAAGACTGAAGTTCTGTTTGCCTTTTTCTCCCTACAGTCATTCATCCCTTGCTTACTTTTTTTCAACATCCAGCTGCTCCATCAGTTCCTGCTTCTGAGAGTCTTGGCTTGTCATCTGCATCTCTTGGTTCATTATATTCCATTGCAGCTCTGATATTTTCCCTTTTAATACAGTAATTGTCTGAATTAATGGGA
>VYZR01034309.1:10840-23209 GCA_013400675.1 Oxylabes madagascariensis
TTAATATTATTATGAATAATATTTTGCCAGTGGACAGAGAAAAATCAAGGGAAGGCAGTCAGACATACAGAAAATACTTAAGTTTCCAACACATGATTAGTTCTCAAAGATCCAGGAATGCTTACTCTAAAATTTCTTATCTTCTATATATGTACACTTCAGCAAGAAGAACTGTTGCTCTGTTATGTGTGTTAAACTGTTGTGCTGATCCCCTAAATTACTGCTTCTGCAAAAGCAGGGAAGAAACTTTATTTAACACTGACTCATGGTAAAGTCAATTTTGTTGCAGTCTATTTATACCTTGTTCCTGGCAAAAAACACAGTATTTTCTCCTTCCCTTCTTCACCTCCTGCAGTATTGTGAAATAATAAATATACTCTATGTATNTCACTGGTGGCTTACAGGAAGTCTATACATGGAAAAACACTGCACCTACTTCTGTTACTAACAGCAGTTTTCCAGTGGAAAAGTTTCCTTTTGAACCCTTTTAACATCACTGAGTGTAAGCTTGGAAAATGGAAAATTAGGACTTTATAAAGCTCTAAAGAATTTTGTTCTTGATTTTACATCCAGACACAAATTTAAAATGATCTGCATGTAGTGTTGTGGGGCTTCTTTAGCTTGGTTTGGTTTTTTCTCATTGGTTCATTTTAAAACCTTGCAAAAATCTGCAGTTTAATGATGGTCACTTGTTTGTCTTAGATCTTAATTTCTAAGCTGGACTTTAATTTAAAGTCCCAGGCAAACAAAAATGCACTTTTTGATTGGGGCTCTCCAGAACATCTTCCACTGAGCAGAGAATGCGAAATCATCCACCTTCAGAGACGAATTAGATGCTGCAGAACAAATATCAATTCAGGGATTCTTAAGTTACTGTTGCAAATCTCCTGAGGCAAACCAAGTATGGTGAATACAAAACATAATGGGGAAAACAAGACCAAAGCAAGAGACAAGAAAAACAAAAACAAAACCCCACAAACATAGTAATGAATGGGAGTCATAAACAAAGCTACTGAAAATTCACTGACATCCCTTCAGAGGGTTTTTTTGGGGGGGGAGTAAGCTTTCTATGGCTTTGTTTGTGTGTGCCTGGACTTTTTTATTGTCAATTTCTTTAATACAAATGACCTGCCCTAATACAGCAAAGATTACTTCATTAAGTATATATTATTTTGTAGGAATTTGGAATAAAAAACACCAAACTCAGTTTTAAAAGAAGCACTAAGAAGAAAACTGAAAAAAATAGTGATCATTACCAAAAACCTTTCAGAACATTATTAATAACATCATGTCATAAAAATTTTTATTGAGACCATAAATAACCATGTTCAGGGTTTTTTTATATCATATTTATAGCTGAAGAATGTCAAAACAGAAAGCTATTGAAAAATAAAATACATGCACACAAGTGTATTCTGTTTTAGCTACAAGAATCAGTATTTTCAGACGAGCTCTGCCACTTCAGTGAAATGTACCAGAAAGAAGAGTCAGACAAGCTGCTTACTTTAACAAACAACTAAAAATAACATTTATCAGTTTATTTGTAAACTATGCCCTAGTTACACAAAACACTGGAAGAATGGCTAATGAGTTTTATGTTTGAGGCCCATTCAGGATCTTAGAAAGTACTTAGAACTTAAATTGTGGTTACCTTAAGGAGACACTGTACTTGGGATAAAAGATGCTTCTATACTGAACCCAGGTCCCAGTTTCCTCTTCTGTATTTTGGTCTTCTATTGAAAAGAGGTTGAACGATGCAAACCTTCTTACAGATACTTGTTGGAGATGCACATCTTTCAAGTGCTTTTTCCTCAGAACCTTTGAAATGAAGAGCAAATTAAACATTAACAATGAAACTTCCAAAAGAACAAACCCATGCCTATTTAAGTGAAGAGGCAAACCAGAATGGCTATACTATCAGCTAGTAGTTATGAATAACCAAGTATGTCAAGCCTGAACAAAATACAGTGGTATTGATGGTAGGGGTCAAGAGCATGAGTTACAAATTATGTCTCAATAACTGTAAAGAAAATGTACTGTGTTCAGAAGTACATGAATTTGCTTTTTTAACTCATGCTCCAACAAACTCGTGCAAAAATTAGAGGGGCAAAATGGCTTCTCCCCTTCCTCTCATTTTACCAAGTTTCACATCTCAAGCAGTGCCCTCCACAAGCAATTTCTGTGCCACTCACTGTCCCTGTAGCGGGGGAAAATAGTCAACAACAACAAAAGTATCTTTTGTAGAATTTAAATTACAAATGCAAAACATGATCTTCAGGTGTGCTATGTGTTTCCCTGACAGACTCCTTCCTAGCCTAGAAGTCTTCTGCTGCACCCTTGCAGAGATGCTGCCAATTTTGCCCAAGTTGAAAAAATTGCCCCCTGTCCCAGGCCCCAGACTTTCAAACACCCCAACTGTATATTCCCCTGCCAGGCCCCCATAAGGGGGCTGACATATGAGCCAGACTTCAGGTGAGCCCCAAAACACTCTGAGAGTACCAAGTTCAGAGCTAAGAGACTGGTGAATTCAAGGCAGTGACAGAGACAGAATGTCATTTGCATTTCTTAAATGATTAAAACACTTGTTCAGGAAAGTGAAAACGTGGGCTCTCTGTCCTGCCTAGTCTGCTGCACTCAACCATCTTCAGGGAGTGAGGTAGCAACCCCTCTGTGCAGGAAAACCCAGCACTCAGCTGTGAGTGTTTTAGCTGTGCCATTTCTCAGAAGACAGCCAGCATTTCCCTGCCAGACAAAAGGACTTATTCCTTAGGGCAGTGATGTGGAAGGAGAGGTGTCTTGGATTTAACTTCTTTCTCCTAACATTGGAGAGAAAACATAAGCAATTGCCATGGCATTTTTAAAATTAAGGTGCATATGCAGTCCCCGGTGATGGATTAAAACAACAACAACAAAAAAAAAAAAAAAAAAAAAAAAAAAAAAAAAAAAAAAAAAAAAAACCAGAGCAGAAAATAAACTCATCACTATAAGTGATGAGATAAGAGGTACAAGGAAAAGCTCAATTGAGTAGGACAGCACTGCAATTTACAAGTTTTTGCCCATTTGATTTATTTAGAGATAAATCAAATGAGAAACAGCTCTCCGGATTATGAAACTTGAAATAGAAGCTTTGCATACAAAGCACGTGTATACAAAAAAAAAAAATAACAGGTCAGTAATTTTTTCGCTGTACCCAACCTGTGTTGACATGCTTTAACTGAAAATGCACTCACATTTAACAGCCTTACAGTTTGGGGCCATGACCTATTACTTTGCAGGATATTTGGAAGTACTACATATGTGAGCAGAGCAGTTGTATTTGCTACACGGTTGGTTCCTAACAGCAGGTCTGAGGCATCAGGCTTACTGCTTTTGGAGCTATTTCCATTGGCAAGTCTCAGCATATGAAAGGCACAGGCATTTTCCACGAAGTATTAAAAATGTCTGGGTGCTGTCCACACTACTTCTGTAACACGTGAGAAAAATACACACATAAAGGAAAATGCAAAAATGTCAAAGCAGGAGAACAAAATTAAAAGACCAGCAAAATTAGGACCCTCATGTTATAGCTGTGTGCCTGAAAACAAAATGGACTATCTTGACAACAAAAGAAAACCAGCAAGACCTAATTTTCAAAAAAGTGTGTTGTTTGGGGACTTGTTTAAAGCAATGGCAAGCCATTACTAACAGGAAAAAAAAATATACAGCAGCAACAACATGTTTCTATTTTCAGTTTCTGTTGTATAGGGACATCATATAGCCACTCTGTAAAATTCGATCTCTGGGTTAGCAGAAAATCTCATTTCAACACTCAAAAGAACATTTTTCCTACAGCCTCAAACACAAGTCAAGTGGTCTAAGATCTGAAAATTACAACAGCAGGTCAAATCTTTTAAAACCCTAAGTATAACTGAGAAAACAGCACAAAAGGAGAACATGTTGCATTATTTATATCTGTATTTTTTACATATGGATCAAAGCAGGGATGTTTCTCAAGTCTGTTCCTAAAAGGATCACAGTTGTGTTAAACGGGCTACAAAGACAAGTTGCTGCTACAGAATAATCCACTGATAAAAACAAAAGGTGACAAACTTATCTTAACTCATCATGAAACAGTCTCCTGTTCTACAAAATTCTGGTAAAGTATTACCACAGATCTCAATTGCAATGCCTTGGTATTTAGTCACAGCATTAGGACCATGTTTAGAACTCCCTATAAACCCTATAACTGGTTGATATCTCTTAAAAAAAAAAAATCACCAAAAAACAATCTCCCACAAACAACATGGAGAAAGGCAGTCACCTGAAATTCCTGTATTTAACTGTTTATATCCTTGTGTGTTAGGCCTAATTGCACTAAGAGCCAAATTCAGTAACAGCTTATGGTCTACAAACCTCTGCCACTTCTCTGGCAGTGACTGAAACATGGTATTTTGTATGTGCAAGAAAGTTTCTACACATCACCTACAACATAACCTCTAACTGCACTCTAAATATCATCCATAGGACTGTGGTATTTATTTTTATAAATAATTTACTTACCAAATTGTTTTATCCAACCATAAATAATTTAAAAACTCAAGACTAACAAAAACATGGAAAAACAATCTGGAGCACACAGGCACCCTTCACAGAGAGAAGAGCAGGAAGAGATGAAAATCTGTTTTAGAAGTGCTTCTGTTCAGGAAAAAAAGTGTCCTTGACCTATCCTCACTTTAGCTTTTATTTTTCAATTCTAGAAGTTAAAGTCCATTAGCAGGTGAGCAAGACAGGCACGTGGTGCAACTCTTGGGGATGGTCCTGTGCAGGGCCAGGAGTTGAACTTGATGATCCTTGTGCATCCCTTCCTGCTCAGCATAATCTGTGATTCTGAGACTTGTGTGAGAAGAGCAAGAGGAAGGTAACACGCAGGAAAAACAAAGAAAGCTTACAAATTTCATCAAACTTCCTAAAGGGAGCAAATGTACATATAGGGAGGAACCAAATGCACGCCTATTGCTCCAACTTCCCTGCTGAAAAGTACTGACTGGATAATGCCTTCAGCCACAGAGACTGGCAGAGCTCAAAACACAGCCTTAAGGAACTTATCCAGGCATTTACAAGTGCACCGTAAATGGGTAACTTCCCTCAGCATTTTTTTAAATGCAAAAAATACTTTTCTTGATTCTGACAGACTAAGTTTAAAAATATTGCCAAACTTCAAACTCAGTACATACATAAAACATTCATTTCATTGATAAAGAGCACACAGGTAATTATGCAAACCCCAGGTTCTTTATGCTAGCTTCACAGGATACCTCATAAAAGGGCTTTTTTTTCTTAATTAAATCAGCGAGCACGCACTCAAGCATCCTTACCACAGTAAATCAATTTGTGTGTGCATTGAATGAAAGCAAACTCAAGATATAAACACACCACAGACCTGATTTCACATAAGGCATTATTATAACCAGTATGAAAAACGCTTTTAAAAGCACTGTAAGAAACACTTTGACAATGCTCCTTTAAAAAAGATTTAAAGGGAGGTTTGATACCTTCTTCCAATCCATAGATAGATCTAAGCACCACTGTAGCAAAGAGCACAGAACTGATTTTTACCTCAGATGTACCAGTAAGATTAAATTGATCCTTGCTCATTGTACCATATAAAAATCAACAGAAAAGCTAAAGAACATAAGAAGGGAATCTGCAGAGGGAAAGGTCACAGATACATGTAGTTTGAGAAAAAAAGAGAAGCCTTCTCCCCAAATACCTTCATGCACTCTTCCACAACCCCATTCTATTGTAATGAAAAGCTCCTTATGATTTTAAGAGACAGGAATATGCCAAAGGCAGTATATGTTGAGAAGAAATAACAGCTAGTATAGCCACAGAGTGCAGCTTACATAGTCTGCTAGAACAAAAACCTGCAAAGACAAACCTGATATTCCTACCAGTAACTTTGACATTTTCTGCTTCGGCGTATAATAAACCAGAAGTTGGTCCTGTTGAACAGGACTGAAAATTTAGAAACCAACAGCACACACAAAGTGCAATATTGATGTTCTCAGGCCTCCCACTGTGACCCAGCTGCAGCCAGGTGCCCCTTCCAACCCAGCTGCCACCACGGACTCAGTGCCACCCCTCCGCCCTCTCAAGGACAGCTGTCCATAGGCAGCTCCAGATGTCCATCTGCACAGAACCAAACGCTCAAGTTAGGGCCGTAAATTTCACACCCCATAACAATAACAGCCAATGAAACAGACTATAGAGTTTTTAAGCCTTTATGTCTCCACTCATCTGCAGAAGAATCCTTTCCAAACTTGCTCTGCTCTGAAAGGGTTTAAAACAGTGTGAAAGGCTGCACCTGACAAGCTGCTGCTTATCACAGCACAGGTGTCACCACTTGCTCCTTCTTCCTCCTCACCCTCCTCCAGGCACAGCCCCTCAGCAAAAAGCAGTTTCCACTGCCAGGTGAGTGGGGTCTCGCCCCGACTTCCCACCAAAGGCAGTCTGGGGGGCAGGGGAGCAAAGAGCAGGAATGAGGTTGCAGCCACGACAACCAGCCCCAGTGTGGCATTGATGGAAGGTGTCAAACTATGGCCTGAAAATCCCTCGGTACCCTCAGGCGGTGGGGTACCAATGGGATGCTGGTCCTCCTCCCGTAACACAGGCCACGGACAGTTTGGGGGATCTGCTGAGGGCACACTTTAGAATCCTAAAATCACAGAATGAGCTGAGTTGAAGGAGAGCCATCAGGACTATCGAGTCCAACCCCGGGCCCTGCACAGGACACTGCCAGAGTCACACCATGTGCCTGAGAGCATTGCCCAAACACTTCAGCTCCATCAGGCTTCAACTCTGTCAGGCTGCCAGGCTTGCCCGACACCACTTCCCAGCGGAGCCTGCTCCAGGGTCCAGCCAACCTCTGGGTGAAATAACCTTTTTCTCATATCCAACCTAAACCTCCCCGGCACAACTTCAGGCCATTCCCTCAAGTCCTGTCACCGGTCACGAGAGTGAAGGGATCAGTGCCTGCCCCTCCGCTTCCCCTCTCTTTAGAGACGGTTGGGTGCAATATACATGTATATGTTTTTATTATTATCATATTTTCCCGGGAGAGTGCGGCAAGTCCCTTTGCTCGCAATCCTCCTGCAAGGGGTGCGGACAGCGCGGAATTCCCCACACCGCCGCCCGGGGCACAGCCCGGCCCGAGGGAGCGGGACAGACCCCGCCGCCCTCAGGCTGCGCCGCCGCCCGCCATGCCGGCCCTCCCGCCCGCGGGCTCCCCCTANGGGAGCGGCGGCGGCGCCACGGCGAGGGCGAGTCCTTGCGCGGGCCGCGGGCGGACGGACGGACGGACGGGCAGCGGCGGGGAGCGGGGCCGGACACGTGGGGCCCGTCCCCTGCCGTGCTCCTGCGAACCGGGGTTCGGCTCCTGCTGCCCAGGGACCCTGGGAGAGAGCGTGGGTTTGGTTTAGATGGTGGGGAAGTGGCGGGGGG
This sequence comes from Oxylabes madagascariensis, assembly GCA_013400675.1. NCBI lineage: Eukaryota > Metazoa > Chordata > Aves > Passeriformes > Timaliidae > Oxylabes > Oxylabes madagascariensis. The sequence goes on from VYZR01034309.1 coordinate 18,320, forward strand.
CGATTTCTCCAAACTTTCCCAGTGTTCTGTCCGTCCGCGTTTGGACGTGCGCGGTTGCACCTCGCCTTCTCCTGTAGTTTCTCTGGAGTTAAAGTTTGGGCCGGCAGGAATGTTCAGGTTAAAACGTGGGTGCCAGATGTTAACAAACAGACTAAGTTTTAATTATTTTCTTCTCATTTGATTTCCCTAGCGAATCAATCACATTTCTTTGAAGGAGGAAGTTTACGCTGTGTATATTTCATACGTATGTTTGTATGTATGTATATTTACGCCTGCAGTTTACATTATGTATATTTCGCACACACACTGTAAATGATCGGCAGTTTGGGATTTTCAGAAATTCCAGGCTGGCTGTCAAGAAATGAAGGTTAGGACGTGCTGCACTGGACTGCGGAATCTTCTCCACGGGCTGAGCTTCGGTGCCAAGTACTACTCTAAGCATAACCCTCCTCAAACAGTATGTCCTTACAGTAAAATTGGACCGAAAAAGTGCCACATCCTGGACCGTTCAAAAAGTGCATGCACCCACAGGACGGCACCACCTGGAAGCATCCTGCCATGCAGATTCTTTTCCTGCAAGGTATGCTTTTTAAGTATAGACTTCATACCAACAACCACCTTGGCCCAGCTGTTAAGGGGCCCAGTCACACTTTTCACACGTTGAAGAAACACATTTTTCCCAGAGAATTTGAAGCAGAGGAATGAAGTCCAGGATAGCCGTTACATTCAAGGACAGGTACCATTGTTCAGCTTTCCTATGCTGTTTTGACATAAAGCTGCATTTTGGTTGATTTTCCCACTAAAGTAATTTTGAAAAAATTGCTAACTTCCAGACTTAGGTATAAGTGTCAGAAGAAAACTGCAGGGAGAGATCAGCTAGTGTAGAGGGCAAAGTGTCCAAATTGATGATACCAGACGGTGAGCTGGCTCAAAAAACACTTGACTTTTCTGTGTTGACCAGTATGTCACAGTGTCCATCGAATTGAAATATAATATTGACGTCTTATAATCGTGCTCACATGTTCCAAACTATATTTTAAAAGGTATTTGTGTTGATTTCTGTAAATCAATATTGTGTAATTGGATGGCAGTATATCATGCACAGAGTCAGAAAAGAGTCTGAAATAATTTTAGGTGTTCTGTCTCTGTGTCTCTAATGTAGGTTTTGCTAGAGGTATTATAAAAGTTTACTTCAGCATGACAGCCTGGAAGCTTTATTTATATGCATAAGTACTGTTCAAAAATATTTATGTTTTGGTTTATTGATCCTAAACATGTTTTCAGATGGATACGTGGTTGTCCTAAAATTGTTTCAAATTGACAGTATTTTTTCAGAGGTGACACAAAGTTTGTCTTGTTGTAACTCTTTTATTTGTCACCATAAAGTGAAGAGTTCCTAAGTCTGTGTCTCAAATGTAAGCAAGTGTTTCAAGGAGAACATAGGAGGAAGTTTGGAGGGACAAGAATATGTGGTTCAGTTTACTCAGTGGTACTTCACTAACACAAATGTTACAAATGCTGCTCTGTGACACTGTCCCAGGATGCAAACATGGTTTTCACCTGAAAGGAGGCTGTGCCTGTATGCTGTGGAACAAATGTTTGCACACCAATTGTCACTGAGATCCTCTGCTATCCTGAAAATCTTTCAAGATTACTGGATTTTCCCCAGGCAGGGAGTTGTACATCTCTTAATATATCCCTACACTGTGTCCACCAGCTGTATATGTTATTTCCAAATGAATACAATGGGAATTGCTGAAAACAAAGGGAGGGCCATCATCAAAAGAGTCATAAATCATGGAACTTGTCAAAATAAGTTGTAGATGCTAAAATTTTACATGGGTATAAGGGGAGACATATATGAGATACAGATATGACATATATGAGAGAGACTTTTTAAATATCCAGAAACCATGTTCAGGTCATGAAATTCCTGAGCTAAAATTGTTCAAGGCTGGGAAAGATCATCTGTCTTGTCCCATTCTTATGCTTTCCTAAGTATCCATTTATGACCACTGTGAGGTTTTATTTGGTTGTGTCATGTTTGGGGGATGGTGTTCTCTTACAAGAGTTTTGCCAGTGACACGGGTGAGGTGGTACAACTTTGGTATCCAGCAATTTGTTTCTCCTGACCAATCCTTCAGTTACTCCAGAGCTTCTCTAAGAGCCTTCACAGTTTCTTTGCCTTGTGCCAGGTGAGAGGAAGCACTGGTTCGAACCAGTGACAGGCACTCTCAGCTCTCAGCAGTGATGTGCTTTATGTTCACAGGGAGTTTGGTAACTGGAGCAGATGGTTTTCCTTCAGAGTCTACTTGAAACATCCACATTTTGGTTCTCATGTGTTTCTGAAGAGAAACTAGGAACAAACAACAGTCCTTAATGGAAAGTGAGTCTAGGATATGAAGCATAGGCTGCTTTTTAGGTTTAGACACATTCAAATCATACACTGAATGTTATAAAATGCTACTTTGTGGGATCTGTGCAGTATTATGTAGTGTAATACAAGTTGTGGAGCTTACTACTTGATCAAGTGAGATTTCACGGCATGCAAGCATTGTTCTAGCAATTTAACATACTTTTAATATTTCTACAATAGGAGACAGCTTTGTTGGCAGTGAGGTAGCAGTAATCTCACATTTCACGGAAAACCAAATCCTTAAATTTATTCCTGATAAAATTGTTGCAGAACCCTTATCAGTTCACTGCTTCACTTCATTCTGCACCTTATGAACATTTGTATTAACACTTCTGAGGAGGTGGAGCAAGAACCTGAATGAGCTGCTAGGACTCCTAGGTACAGGGACAGAGGTGTGGGTGTTGTTTTCTAGGAAAAGAAATGAATAATTACTCTCTAAAGACAGGAAATTATGGAAGAAAGCTGTGAAGAAGGAAAAATAACAAAATTCCATAAAATGTAAAACCTAGTTCTAGAACAGGAACAAACTTATAATCAGTTAAGAGTATGTATGAATAGTACCCTAAATTTTGAAGAAAAGACCACAATAAATGTGTCAAGTAAAGCACGTTTGACAGTGCCTCCCCAAAAGATCGGGAAGAGTTAAAATAAAACACATTCCAACGGCAGTTTTTGTTTTTATTGGCATGTACTTTTGTAATAATGCAAAGGTGGTTTTGGGCCTGTGGCTCAGGGGATATTGCCTCAATGTGTTCAGGTTGGTGTGCAGCGTGCTGGCTTGCAGCCATTGTCTTTCCTTACTTAGCAGGAAGTAACAGAAGTCCCTTCCAAAAGGAAGCAGAATCCATCCATAGTAACTTCAGACCTTTTTCACAAGAACCTTCTGAAATCAGAGCAAAAAAACTGGAATAACGTCTCACTAACATACAAAGCTATGACAAAGAGAATCAAAGAAAAACTGGAAGAATTGCACAACATGTATACACTCAATTCAGGAAGCCCAAGGGTGAGTGGCAAACAATGCAAACATTTCCCATCACTGACTACAAATAAAAGACTGTGAAGCTGTTCCTGCTATAAAATGCTGTTTTACTCACTTTTTTACAGTAGAAGTTTTGAATATTTTAATAATTGTGCATAATAACAGTTTGTGTTTAGAACAGCTTATACCTGTTATGACAGTGAATTTACCTTAATTTCTCTATAGGCAAAAGCAAGTAAAGATAAAATAATCATCTGACTTTTGGATAAAGAATACAAGACAGTGTGAGTTGCAAGAGCAGGTGCAGGTGATCTGAGCCTTCTGTGAAATTTAGAGCAGATAGAGGTACCTTAAGCTACCTCTGAAAAAACCTAACTGAAAAAACCTTTCTGATGTGCACAATTTCTTCTTCAGTATGGAATATATGTTCTGTCATTTGTTACATTTATTACAATTTGTTACAATTCTACTGCACAGAAAAATGACTGTATAGGGATTCACGGGAAATATTCTAATTGTATGCTGGACTTGAAATATGTTTGTTTGTATTGAACAGATGAGGTTTGGAGAGAATGTGTACTTTGAAGAGAATGGTTGCATATTTCTTGCAAAAGCAGATGATGGTAAGGGATTTCTCTCCCTAATATGGTAGGATTCTTAAAAAATGTATACATATATCACTGAGTGTTCCTTTCTTGCATTAATGCTTAACTTGTCTGTTTCTTAACTAAAAATACTTTTATACAATTCTGTAATAGAGTCATAATTCTAGAATCCTGAATCTGTAAAGGTGAGGTAAAGGGAGTTAGAGAATAGTATATATTGATATTTGCTTACCAGGAACTTGCCTGGAGAGAAAAGAGAGAAGACACTTCTTTTCAGAGCCCTAACTTAACATTTTGAAAAAGAACATCCATGCTTTTTTATTTCTGGGGGGGGGTGTGAAAGAATTTCTAATTTTATTTATTAAAAACAACCACGCTTTAGCTATCTGAACTTTACAATTCAATATGTTTAGTAGAAGCCAATATCTAGACTTTTGAAATATTTTTAGGAATAACTACAGGAGTTTTTTCCACAGAACTATAATTTTTTCTTTATTTTTACAAAGTGCATTTGCAAATATTTTGCAAGACAGGTATTTAGTGTTGATAAATTCCAGTAGAATGTTTGTGAATACTGGAGACAGATTTGTTAAATACAGACATTAAGAATCACCATTCATTTCGACAGTGTCTGAATTACAGGATTTTTTTTGCTATCTCTTTTTTTGTTTTATGTAATAGGTGAAGGAAGTGCTGAGATTTTATTCAGTGTTGAAGATCTTGGCTTTTCTGATGCCTTTATTCAACGGATCAGAATTTCACCAGATCAGAGATACATGGCCATCAGCCTAAAAGGTGAAAATTCTGAAGAGGCAACCTGCGTTATTATGAAACTTGGTAATCTTCCTGTTGTGGAAAAAGTAATTCCTAAAAATATTTCAAAAGTC
>VYZR01034311.1:11002-24536 GCA_013400675.1 Oxylabes madagascariensis
TTATCCAGGTAGAAATGCTTGGCTCCTCCCACTGGGAGCCATGTTGTGACATTTGAAAAGGCTCTTGTGAAAGTGAAAACTCTTTAAATGGTACTGGGTCACCAGTATATCAGTCGTGCAGTGAGCCTTAATGGCCCATGAACAGCAGGCATACCTGGAGGGAGGATGGGTTGTGGAAGACATAAAGAAGCACTGCCCCACCTGGTTTTAACAGTTGGCCCAATAACAGAAATACACACCCTCCCCCCCAGAGTTATGAGGTAAAGAAAAACACCTCTTCAACTGGTTTCAACGGGTTGGGAATACAATACATCTTGCACTGCAACCCAAGACAATGTCTTGGGGCTTGCAGCTAACTAAGAGCCAGCCCAGCCTTGGAAAAGGTGTTTCTCAGGTTCCTTAAATCAGGCTGTCAGCATTATGTCCACCAATGAAGGTGTTTCCAGCCTCTCTGAAGAGAGCTGTACTCCCATCTTCTACCATGTCTCACGTTTTAGACCTACACTTGTTCCATGGCTTTTTCCCTCGTTGTTTATCTCTGAGCAACATCTGAGGAACCACTGCAAGGGGCATGAGATGAGGTTATTTCAGGTGGCCAAAGGGAATGACAGCTGTGAGAGCTGTAGCAAGTCAGACTGGTGCTTGGGCTGGAAGGGATTGATGCAGCCCTGGGGTACAGGGAAAGGAGGTCATGTTGATGCTGACTCACCAATCCTGGGACCGTTTAATAGACCTGTGGATGTGGTGCCTAGAGACACAGTTTAGTAGTTGACTTGGCAGTGTTGGGTTAAAGGTTGGACTTGATGATCTTAGAAGTCTTCTCCAAATTAAATGATTCTACAATTCAGCGATGTGGCACTGAAACTGGTTGGTTGCAGGCTGAGGATACAGGACACAAGAGGTCTCTGAATGCTGCTGAGTGGCATCCACATTGGCATGACTGACCGCTCCTATATCTTGCTGCCACTTACTATTTGTCCTGTTTTGACCTGATTCAGCCACCACAACCATATCTGAGAGGAGACAGCAGCTGCCCAATTGTATTTTTCACAGAAGATGGGGTAACCCTGCCCAGCCTTGCCAGCTGGTGCGCAGTTCCAGCAAAGGTAGTGGGCCTGGCTTCCCAGGACTGATTCAACCAGCCTTGTACCATGAACTGACCTCCTACTGTTCTCCATGTAAAATGGATCCCAAGCTTCTCACCTGGGGATTAAACACTGCCTAAAAGTCTCCTTCCAACAAGGGAGGACATCTTTAGGGTGGCAGAATGCAATGCAATCTCAGCAAGTTCCTCTGCAGCAGGCTGACCCTGGCCTCCCACCATCCACTCTGTGCTTGGCTTTCTCCCCTGTCTTTGAAGAGTGCTGAGAACAGAGGAAAATCAATGACGTTTTGTGAAATAACTGTGGGTTGTGCTCTGGGCAGAGAACTGAGAAAGCACATTATAGATATTCTGGATCAATAGGATGCATGCAACATTTGAGCTTCTAACCATTAGCTTTCATACTAATGTGCTTTCGTCTTTACCTCTGATTTGGGGGTCTTTAATGTGATCTACTGTAAAAACTGTTTTCTGTGAAAAGGGCAAGAAGGGTATCATCTGTGAGAAATGGGAAGTACTGGTTTTCCCATAATTTTTTCTTTCCCTACCAGAGATCTATGAACTTCTTACTCAGAGGGTAGTTTAAGAGCACAAATAAGAAACACAAGAGACAAAATATAAAAAAGATGGATGTAGGTTATTTGGAAAGCTGATGCACAGGCATCCAGACATTTTCCTGTTAATTTAGCAGTCACTTCAGAAGACAACATAACATTTACATCCTTTGCAGCAGAAAAAAGCAAAACAGCCTGCTATCAAAGGAGTTGTCGCTAGCACATTTTTTGACTGAGGTTTAGTGAGGTTTTTTTATCCCCTCTGCAGCTGTATCAGCCTTTGTGTGAAACAGAATAATTGCTGCTGGTTTGTAAGAAAAGGTGATAATTTGAAGCATATTTTGGGCTGTTTTTCTTGAGGGGGTTTAGTTGAAAAATTGTTCTTTTCAAATGCAGTTTTCAACATTGCTAAACTACTATACCATTCAATATAGGAGTTGCTGCCATGTTATCTGAGACTGAATTTACCTGACTACCTGCCTATTTATACTTGGAAAATTCTTTGGCAGCAAATGATACCACTAATTTCATATCAACTTGTTATTTTATGAGGAAGTGAATAAGGGTTATTTTGACTGTTTCTGTTCTGCATTTATAGGGTGTGAGGGTTCAAAAGGGTCCTTGCTTCATCTACCTGCTATATTTCCTACAAACAGAGATGATCACACTTTCAGAGATTGAATCTGTATTAATTACTTTGCCAGGGAAAATATTTTATCATTTGTTTGTTTTTACAAATAAACACAAGGTTTGATTCACCAGTCCACCTACACTCTGTTTTTGTCAATGGAGCTGCAACAGAACAGCACTGGTTTTATAAAGGGAGAACCAGGTTTTTTAGTTAGTACTAACTAGCATTTATTTTCACTCCCTCTAGCTAATAAAATTCTTTCATTTGGGGTATTATTAATTCCTCCCTGCCCTCCTTCAGTCCAGGATATTCCCCATACTATCCTGGGTAAGAGTGGAGGTTTGTACCTTAACAAAACAATGGGTCACTTCTCTTCCAAAATCCAGCCAACACATCCCACCCTGCCACGTATTTCTTAGTAAGAAGCATTTGGCTGGGTTGTTCAGGTATTAGTTTTTCACCTAAAATACAAGGAAATCCCCAGCTGAGATTATAGTGCCATCTCCATTAATTATGTACCTAATTCTCATTGCTCTGGAAGCAGAGACAATCCCCTGAGCTCCCGGGAGTTCAGTCCTGTTTGATGCTTGTCTGCTGGCTCCTTCTGCTTGGCTGGCTGCAACTCCCACCCTGCCAAACCTCTCTAGCCCTGTGGCAGGGACTAGGCTTTCAGGAAATCCTTTCTGAACATCAGCCATAACAAAAATCTCTCAAACCATTAGCATCACACTTGGCTGCAACTGATTGGGTTAAACCTCTATCTTCCTGAAACATTTTATTTATGACCTTTTGCATTTCACTTCACATGGTCCTTCAGTTAAACAACAGCAGAGAGTGTATGAAAGTGAAGGCTGCTCTGGAGATGATGGATGAGGCTCCCCCTGCTCCCCACCGCTTGCAGCCCTTGAGTCATTTGCTAATTTCCTCAGCTAAATCTGACAGACAATTACCCGGCATTTCATCACAGCCAAACAGATTTTTTTTTTCCAGAGCTCACTGTCCATCTTTTGATGGCAAGGACTACTGGCTACAACACCGTCCCTCAAACCTTTAATATTTTATTGCTATTACTTTAAATTCTTGCTTTCTTTCCTCTCCCAGGGTTAAGATAATTTAAATGTAATACTGCACAATACTATGTGTCTTGTGTCTTTGCTGCTCCAAATCTTTCTCCATATCTGCTTCTTTACAGCACATTACTCAAGAACTATTCTGTTAACTGCTTTATATAAATATTGGAACAAATCATGTTATTAGTGAGTATTTTTAAAGATGGGTTTTTTTTTCTAAAAGTTACTCAGTGACTCTCCCAATTGCTTCCTTATTGCAGATGATGATGATGATGTTTAATTTAAATACAGTATTTATAGTTTTGTGCAATATTAAACAATCACAGTGCTCCCCCCTTCTCCAAATGCTTTGGCTGGACTCTCAGCTTCACTAGATGAGCGTTGCACTGTTTAGCAGACAGCTCAAGTGCCAGAGGGCCTCTTTTCCCCTCAGTGGGAAGGTCTTCTTCTCTGGATAATCTGGGCCTGTAGTAAATCCCTCCTCAGCATGCCTGGTGCCTGGGGCAGCCCTGTGCTCTGTAGCTGCTGCCTGTGATGGCACCACTGGCAGATCCTGTCTGCCTCAGCCACTGGCTTCCCATGGCTCAGGGACTTCTCTGCTGACCACATGTGGGACTGGGACCAGCTTTAGAGACCACTGCCTTAAACTGAGGAGCCTGTATAAGCAGAACAAGGCTGTGAGGGAAGGACCCTGTGCTCTCCCAGCAGCTGATGCAGGGGAAGATTTTTAGAGCCCCTCTAGTTCAAACTAATAGCAGAAGATAGTTGGTCTGGGATCTGCTGTAATGAAGGTCAAGGATGTTTCATGCTCAGTGAGAAAGCCTTCAGTCATTCCACCCTTCTAAGAACTTTTAGGAGATTTTATAATGGTCATCTGATACTCAGTTTTGATTATTTTCAAACTGATCAAATGCCCTATTTTAAAACATAAGATCTTCCTTTGCAGAGATTCTCCAGCTTCAGAGAAATGATGTCCCACGCCGTTTTAAAAGACAACATCTTCTTTGGCAGTGTAAAGAAAGTACACTCTTCCCAGAGAAGCTGTGGATGTTCCATCCCCGAAAGTGTTCAAGGCTAGTTTGCATGGGGCCCTGAGCAACCTGATCTAGTGGAAGACGTTCCACTGTCCATGACAGAGGGGTTGGAAATAGATAATCTTTAAGGTCCTTTTCAACCCAAATCATTTTATGATTCTACATCTGGGCAGCCAAAGCTAAAATGGTCTCAGGAGCTGATGATATTTTCCCTTCCTAGGAGAGCCCAAAGAGTCCCAAGCTCTGTGTTTTGATTTCATCATGTTCTGTATATGAAGCCATCACTCTCTCAGCTTTTTAACCTTTAGATATGCTAAATCCCTGTCATTTATACTGCATTGGTTAGCTGTGAACACAGTTTGGGAAGTGACTGCATAGCCCTGGTAGGTGTTGCACATGGCCAGGTGGGCCTCATAACCTAAAAAAGTAGTGTGTTAAAACTGATGAATACTTTAGTCTACTCCTTTACACTTTTTCAGGCTAAAATGTATTCCTGGCCATCTTAAACCCATGTTTCTTTCCTGGTAATTATTTCCTCACCTTCTGGCACTAAGTGCTAGAGAACAAGCATCTTTACCCTAAAAGGGCCCTTCTTCTCATTGACAGCGATGTCTCTATCTCTCTGTTGGTCTTTGTGGCCCCACCTGCACCTGCATCCACTGAACTGCATCTTGAATACCACAATCAGAGCTGCAGAAAATACGCCAGGCTTTGGAAGACAAATCTTATTGTAAGGCATAAAATGCAGAAGAGTGGAAAAATTAACCAAATCAGTCATAATTCAGGAGTAAAAATATGACGTTAATTAATCTATTTTCAAAACTTACACACATCTCCTGCTCTTGGCTAGATCTTAACAGCTGGCAAGAACTCAGACGCTAGAAATGTTTCCTGCTCTTATTTACTCAACTAAAAATAGCTGTGAGTGTTGAACCACCCTAGCACTTCAACCTAGCACTTTTGCATTCTGTATGTGTGCATATATAAATATATATATATGTAATGGTGCATATTTTATATATGTTTATATACACATATGTAAAATGCATATGAAACACGTATACGACATACAAATGTGTGCACACGTATGCATACACACATACACACACATGAACACATAAACATACGTAAGTGCTTTGTGGTGATATTTTGCATGAAGCAGAATGTCCAGCCAGGAGCAGCCACATAAAAATTTTATGTGTTATACAAAACTTCCTGCAGAACTAATGGCTTATCTGTATGGTGTTTGTTCACTCCAACTTCTGTAACTTTATAGAAGTTGAGCTGTCACTTAAGCTATCTAACACTAAGGTGATTAATTCCTCTCCCCCCACCCGCAATTCCAAAGCTGCACTTGGTAACAGCGCGGGATCGTAATCATAAAGTATTGATGTCACAAGCATTTATTGCCAGGGTAATCAGAGGAGGAAAGGTTACTGTCTATGTATGTGCACATTCATATGTATGACTTCTGCCTATTCTTTGTGTCTCTCCCTTTGATTCCCCAACACATCAAAAGCCTTGTGGAGGACCCAGCTGAGCAGCCACCCGCGGCGGGGAGGCGCTCCAAGATAGTTTGCCATCTTATCACAATGGCCCAGGGAAGGCAGGTGGTCTTCCCATCTGAGCTCTCTGAAATGGACTAACTAAAAGCAATTGTTTAAATTTCAGTGCCCCCCAGGAATATGTTGAGCCCTTCCTTTAACGTGCCTGGGTTTGTTAACATGCTGTCGCCAGGCTGGTGAGCGGTGCCAATCCTCTCTCATTTCATGCAGGCTCGGAGCTCGTGTGTGCCTGCCGAGCACAAGGGGTGGCCAAGGGCAGTGGAGAGGGAACTGGATGAGTCCCTCAGGTGCTGTGCGAGCCAAGCCCGGCTGTGGCTTAGAGCTGCCAAAGGAACTGCTCTGGTCCACAGCCCCAGCAGAGCATCTCAGCGGATTTCTGCCCCGCTCTGCCTTCATTTGACCCATGTTTCTGGTCTTTGAGACACACACTGCTGGGAAACATCCTTGCACCTTCTGAATTAATCATGCTTCTTTATCAAGCCAGAACATGACAGATCCTTGAATACAATGAATCTCAGACTCATCTCACCTCATGAATAACCTAAGTCAAATGAAGGCACAAAGATCTGGGGAGCATAAGGGTGTCAGGGAGAACAAGGCAAATACGAGGGCTTTGTTTCACCATGGCTAACATCAGCTGGTGCGAGTCACCCTTTCGCATATTATAGGCCAGTGCAGTTGGTGACTTCAGTCAGATGATGAATACATCCTTCTCTGACACATCTTTATTCCTGAAGCCTCTTTTCCTCTAGCCTGGTCTGTGGGCTGTCTGTACAATTAGGTCACTTGTGCAAGGACCACTGCTGATCCTGGCAGCCTTCAAGTTGGGAGTGTGACCATACTCCAGAGTGAAAACAAACCTTGCCTTGATAAATACATCATCATGAAATAAAAAAAAAAATTAAAAACCCAAACAAGCAAACAAAAAACCAACCCAAACCAAACCCCATTGTGTGAATCTGGGAACTGCTCTTCTTGGAACTGGCTTCAAAAGAACTGATGATCAAATCCAAAAAGTCTGTGACTGTAAGTTATGAGAATGGAAAAATATCTTTTGTTTCAAGAAGCACTGTTCTCTATCATGGCTCCAGGAATCAGAAGGAAGTATTTACTGACTCTCATGAGGGGAAGGCAGAGGCACTGATGGATGTAAGATAAAATATTTTTTTGATCCAATTAATTTAGACAAAGAAGAGTATTTTTTTAAAGGAAGAAAATGTGCACATTATCTGACATGGCTGACTCTAAATGCTCAGCCACTGTGATTAGAACCTGTGCCATCATTAGTGACATGAATAAAAAACAAGAGCATGAGGCAGACATAATTCTCAATGATTTTTGTATACAATCATAACAACTGATGCATGAAAAAAACTAGCCAGAGAGAGCTGAGAAATAGCAGAAATAAACAATTATCTCAATTCCTGTGGAAAAAAAAAATGTTGTTAACTCTTAATGAAAAATAGTATCATCTCTGTTATCTGCAAGAGGGTAGGGGGTGGATGGGGGACATGACACACAACAGCCTCCAAATCTACATCATCACAATAAAAAAAAAATCTATGAAATGTATAAGAACAGGATGAAAGCACTAATCCTACAATCTTCAGACCTTTTGTGTGGATTAATATGGTCCTTGAACCACAGCCCTAGGCAACAGAACTCTCTTAAAAACAACTATTCAGCCGCGTGGGCGTTGGCCTGCCTTCATGCCCATCTAGATGAGCCTCTTCAGCAAAGTGAGTTTCTCTGAACTTCTGTCCTGAACGGGTGCATTCCTACAACAGAGCTCTGGGAAAGACATTTTTATAGCTCTCCTTCAACTACGTTTCCCCAGCTGTCTCCATATCAGCAGGATCAAATGCCATTTGTAAAAGGGGAAAAAAGAGGGCTGAAGTCTATATAGAAACACCTGAGCTCCTTAAAGTACTGCGTCTGCACCAACACCAACTCAGTCCTTTCTCAGTGACCCAGTACCATTTAAAGAGTTTTCACTTTCACAAGAGCCTTTTCAAATGTCACAACATGGCTCCAATTTCAGCTCTCATCACAAGCTAGACTGAATTGCCATTGAAGGATGTGCTAAAATCAATCCCCACACCAAGCAGCTCCTAGTTAAATATGGGAAGGGAATGTCATCCATTGCAGCAGACACCCCACAGCCGATCTCCCCAGGTACATCTGGATCTAGAGCCCTCCACTGACAATGTACAGTTCTTAGGCATTTGCAGTGCACAAGGATGGCAGCTGCCTGTTTTGGGATAGATGGGTGAAACCCCACTCTCACCTAAAGGAGCCTGGCAAAAACCTTGCAAAGATCCCACAGAGCTTTTCTTCCTTTAAAGCATCTTAAGACATTCACAGAAGAAGGCAGTTCCTGATGGGAGAAGAGGAAAGGATGAAATCCTTGGGAGAACATGAAGCATTCATAATTAGGCAGGGCACTTAATAGCAGTGATGAGAGCAACAGAGAAAATTAAACATGTTTCTTCAGAAAGTTCTTTGCAGTGCAATTTCCAACTAATCCATGCAGCAAAAATGTTTTTAGGATCAAGCTTTGAATACAGCCATAGTTTACTACCACTTTATTACCTGTTGTTGTACCTAAGGTTGCACAATACATAGAGAAGTCACTGTTTTACCATGCCAGGTCAGTGAGGAGACATAAATCATCTGTGTTTTTATTATGTGTTGATAAGCCTCTTGCTCATCAATATTTCTATGCTGTGCAAAATTAGACCATTTAGTCATATGTCCCCCTCTCATCTAGTGCTAATAAAAGGCCTGGTAGAAGTCTAGACACAGCAAATCAAGAGTATATGTGTGGGGGCAGAGGAGGAGCAGGGACCATCAGCTCCATGACCTCACCCATGCAGTTTCTGGAGTTAAATGGCACCCAGGGCACACACCAGCCATGACACAGGGACACATCAGAGCACCAGCCCTCGGTGGCCTCACAGGATGGCTCCTTAGGCGCAGGCAGACTTTCCTCTCCCACTCTACCTTGATCCCAGCTGATAATTCTGCATGGCTGAGCATCGTGAGGTTGTACTGCTTGCTTGAGGTTGAGGGACAAGCCTACAAGAGTAGAACATTCCCCAGGCTTTGGCTCCTCTTCCCTGGGGCAAACACAACTATCAAGAAGATGCGGGGTGGGTGGCTGCCTCCAGTGACCAATCTGACCTCCCAGTCCAATCGGACTGCTGGGGAGTGATGATGGATGGAGGGGTCAGCAGTGCAGAGCCAGGGAGAAGCTTCATTCCCCAGAGCCACCCCAGGTGTCTGCCTGACACCTTCACCTGAGGGGTCCATCCCACCTGGCACAAATCCTTCGTGTTCCCTCAGAGCTTCGTTTAGGCCCCGTGTAACGTGGGGAGCTGCAACTCCCTTCCAAACCCTCCATCTGGACTTGGCAGGAAAGTGCATTTTCCTGTAGGACTTTGTACCATGTACATTTCTCAACAGGAACTAAAAGTAATTGCTATTTACAGAGCAGCCAAACTGCAGAGGGCTTTTACAAACAACCAAGGATGAAAACACACCCACCCAAAGTGTTTATGGCTTTAGGGAGAGTACACAAACTGCCTGCTGAAGCTGGCTGAGATTTTCTAAGGGGCAACCAGAGCCCCCTCAGCAGGGCATGACATTTTGCCATGCTTCAGGGCAATGGTTGCACTGTGGCACTCAGCCTGCAGGATCTTTCCTGCAGCATCCTCCAGGGCTGCCCGAGTCTGCTCCGCAAGCCCAAAAACCGGCCCCACACCTGAACTGTTTCTTGGGACTCTGCAGACAAGCTGTGGGGACGGGCACCTCAGCACCCCCAGGGCTACCTCTCCAGCCCCCACCCAGCAAATCTGGTTTTCACAAAGACTTTGAAAGTGGCTTTGGTAATAAAAGGCACAGCAACAATTGAGACTTCTCTCTCTGCACCTCCAGATTGTAAAGCCTAAATTACATTGCATTCTCTCTCTTCTGCTGCTCTAAGAAGAATCCCAGCAATCACCAGCACAATAGTGATTTCTGTTTTCTGATGAGCCTGTGGAGGAAGCTAAACTGCAGAATGAATGGAAATTTAGCACCCAGGCAGAAGAGTTTATCCGCTTTTTTTAATATTAACTGTATTTTGATTAATGTGAGTTGATCCATCCGCCAACAGACAGGGGAGTGCTGAGCTGCACCAACGGAGCCAACAAGCAGCAGCTGCCTTCCTGTTATTTTCATCTCTCTAAAGCCTCCCACACCTCTCATGCAGGCATGCATTTGAACTCTGCTTAAGTCGTGAGTATAAAAGGGGGGAAAATATGGACTTCAACTGATGCTACAAATAGTTCAGAGCCAGTTACGGGTGAAAATCAGAGAAAAGGAATCTCCAAGCTCTGTATGTTAAGCTGAGGTGGTTTATTGGGAGAGGAAGAAGTAAACATATGGAGTGAGGAGGGAAAGTAGAGAAGATGGAGCAGTGTGTTGACACTACACTGAGGAGCCGGAGGCGAATGCCTGGGGATGGGAGCCCTATGACAGGACGTACACTTGGAGATGTTACTGGAGTTAGGACAGTGCTGGTCAGCTAAGGGTGTATCCCAACAATTCCCAGTGGCCCAGGCTTTGTCATCCAGCCTCACTCTGTGCAGTGCAGCAGGGCTGCTCGTGAGGGCTGTCAGGCCCTATTCACATGGGAAAAAAACTGGGAGCTGCTCTCCCTGGGGGAAGAGGCTGCTGCAGTGTCTTGGAACAAAAATTTTGGAGTCTGAACACAACTCAAGGCCTGGCAGCTCAGAGGTGACAGCTTTTTCAGGGGCTGTCACTGGAAATGGTAATTTATCTGTAACTTTTCCAGGGACATATCTCATGGCATATAGCAAAGAATCATACACTTTGGGAATTCTAAAGGTGTAAAACCCCTTAGGAACTGCCCCAACATGTACACACATCCCTCCTGCTCAGAGCAGGAACTCACAGCAGCACCACTGCTCCCCTTCACTCACACATCCAATGAAAGCCTGGCTGGGGAAGGACCAACGCAAACCTGGAGACAGAACCCAGTGAAACAGGCAGATCCATAAAGTGTTGCTGAAGATTATTAGCAAAGACAAAGCTAACTTTCAGACTGAGTTTATGTTTGAAAACGTGAATATACCACATGGCTTGCTCCAGTAAGAAACACAGCGAGTGATTAAAGCTGCAGCTATAGTCAGGAGCAGCAAAATTGGCTTGTTGGGGATGACAATGCACAGCAAGGATTTTGATAGCACATGTCATTAAAAACCAAACTAAATCCCATTCTTTTATGAATACATAGTAGAAAAAGTATTTGTGTTGTTTCTGGCCATTTCATAGTCATGAAGATCAACTTTCTGCCTGTATTTGAAATATAGACAGTCTAGGGTAGTTTCCAGAGTCCCACAAATGCTGGCTGAGCACCACTGGTGCCAACGTGCAGCAGCTCCACATCTCTGACTCTCTATCAGACACTGGTCTAAACTAGACACTTAATCTGCAGCTTCTCAGTAACCTCTTCCAGTGAGGAGAAATTTCTTCCTAATGTCCATCCCGAACCTCTCATGCCACAATTTGTGGACATTATCTCAGCTCAGACAAGAGTTTGAGGAGCAGAATGCAAAGATCTAAGTCCAACACTGTGGGTCAGAACATTTTTTCAAGACTGCCTTGAACATCATACATCTAAATTTTATGTACCTAAGTACTCAAATTATTTAAACACCTTGTGAGATGTATGTAGTTGGAAAATAAGCAAAACTGAATATAGGAGACTAAATTTAGGTGCTTTCTGCAAATTCACTACAAGCAGAATATGAAGTGCAGTCAGGGTCTTAGTTTTCATCTGTTTCACATTGTTCAGTAGTTCCATTTTGTTAGTTTGTTTCATCGATCCCAATATTCATATAGGTTTAACATCAGTACCTGGAGAACACAGCTCTTCCATGGGAGCCACCAGCTTTTGGGATCCTCCTTCTCTGACCAGCTCAGTTAGCTCCACAGAGAGGGGCTGACCAGCAAACAGGCACAGCTCCTGTGGCTCCTCTTTTGCAGGCTTCTGTAGCATTTCCAGGCAAATATCATCCCAGAAGTACAACAAATTCCAGGCAAAGACTACCCCAGAAGTACAGTGAAGGAAAGGGCCACTTTGCAGTCATTATTGATGCTGCAGCTGCAATTGTTGATGAAAATAAACAGTAATATTAGGCTCAGAATAAGGATTTCCAGAGAAGACCCTCAACAAACAATGAGCAGATAGGTCAAATTAGCTTAAAAGCTTGAAAGGCAGAGGTATCCCTGGGTAAGGGAAGCCCATTCAACCTAAACAATAGATGATGTATGAAAAGTGAATACTTGTAAGTCGAGGGCCACTCTCTGCACATTGTTTTGCACCTCAATTAGACAGAGATGATAAGAAAGAAAAAAGTGTGGTCAAACTGCAGAGAAAAGGAATGGATTGATTATTTAGATTTGTATGACACTTGCAAATAGAGCTTGTCTCCCACTCTCATTTTCTTGCCTGGGACACTTACAGGACCGTGGGGCTAGGACTGGATACCAGCTGCATTTAACAAGGTACTTCATATGCTGTTTGGATTTCACAGTGTTAGTGCAAACATGAGATTAATTAAAGGGAAAGATGGTGAGAAGCTGCTAACAGTTTACTTTAAAAAAAAGGGTTTAGCTTTCTAGTTCTTTCAAAGACTCAAGTATATCTCCTCACCTAAGTCTATTGTAGCTCCAGTGATGTGGTTCTGTTATGGCATTAGCAAAAATCGATTAGATTTTCCTTGTACCAAGAGACTGCAGACCTGCTCTGCTGAAGGAATTTGGATCCAGGGCATGAATACAGACAGCACAAGCCCTCCTAAAAACAGGCAGTACAGGATGAGCTGCTCCATTCACAGGGAGCACCAGCCTCCAGTCTGGCCTGGACCTGCAGCACAGAAATGTCTTGGAACAGCCTAAATGGCTCGGTTGCCACATACCTGTTTGTTCAATGGAGGCCAGTGAATAAGATGGTGCCAGTAAACCTCGAGACAACTCATGGGCCAGTGGGGGCTATTTGTGGACTGTGAGGAATGGGAAACAGCCCTGAGCTCAGGAAAGAGCTGTCAGCACTCCCCATAAAGTCAATAACAGGCAGCAGCTTCACTGCTGGGGCAGCAGAGCTGATACCAACTCCTGCACATCCCACCTGAATCATCACATGCTGAAGCACTGGGTAAGATACAACTCATCTTGAAGGTTAAAACAGAGGTGAGGAAAATTTTCCAACAAGAACTTGTTTTCCTACTGTCACTGCCGGTGGTGCACACCCCATAATTAGATGACCTGAAATTTTTTGGCACTGAAGAATAGCCTGTTCTTACTTTCTGAATAGTAATTTTAAGTCCCTTAGGACTGGCTTGGCTTTGTTGCTTTGCAGTTTGTGCCACTGCAACTCATTTGAAAACTACATTGCTTTAGCGTACAAAGGAGAGCTGAACTGCATCTGTCCCTGCAAAGTACATAGATGAAGTCTCATGCTTTTGTTAGTAATATATTATCAGAAAACTTTTCCTTTTTCTCTCTCTCTTT
>VYZR01034327.1:0-16242 GCA_013400675.1 Oxylabes madagascariensis
TGCATTGCAACCCAAGACAGCAGCAGAACGGAACTCAGCATGGCTGTGCCAGGGGTTGTCTGTGCATCTCCACAGCCTGGAAAGAAATCAGAAACAGGAGAGAACATATCACAATTCTGGCCCCTAAAAAAGAGAGGAAACTCACTCACATGATTGAGGGAACAGCCAATTAGTCCTGGAGGGTGCAAGTGCTTTAAATCCAGCTGTGCACATAAGGCTTTAGTAATTCATGTAGTTGAGACCTGGGTATTCCTCCCTGGCTCAGCCCCAGCTTCCCCAGTTGGAAGTAGGAAGCAGAGCCATGGTACCAAGCACCTGCCACGGGTAATGAGGGCTGTGGCTGGGCATCAGCTGGAGCATCAGCTTCCTCACCACTCATCGCAGGGCACTACAAAGCAGAAATTCACCCTTCTGCTGACAGCTGTAGCTGTGGACCAGTTTGGGCTGATGGATATGGTGCTTAGGGATATTATGAACTTGTTGGCAAGAAGCTGCTGCTGATGTGAAAAAAACTGTCTATGAAATGGGACACGGTGACCTGAAAACAGGGTGGTTTTACCGTCTTGCCAAGGTGGAGTGTTACATCCAGTCACAGGAAATCTGTTTCTCTGACCATCCTCTGAGACAGGCAGTCCCTAAAATCTCTGGCAGTCAGAAAGCACAAGTTGGGAAGGAGCTGCCAGCGCCCAGTGGCCGTGCATGGCGTCGGTGTTTCCCCCTCTCCCAGCATACCAGAGAGCGGAGATTTGAGATAGCCAAAGCTGTCAAGCAGCAACAAAAGTCTCACTGTGTGTGCTAGAAATCTTTCAGTGCTAAATGCACATTGAACCAGCCTACTTGTCATGTTTCTTCTAATGAAGCATTAGCATTAGTGTCAAAGCTTGTTAATGCGATACAGAAATGATCCAGTGAATATATATATTCCAAGCTCAGTTTGGGTGTGCTGCTGTACTGAAAACGTGGGAGGGAACAGTGGCTGTCAGCTCTCCTTATGCTGCTGTTAAACACAATCGCTGCCGGGCCTGGGCTGGCCTATATTCCTAGGAGAACTCCAGGGGGAGAGACAGAATATTTAAACCAATGAAATTGGCAATTGTTATTTCTAAGTATCTGATACGTTTGTTGGGGTAATTACTCTGGGTAGTATTTTTTACTTCAGGCGGTAAGTTAGGTGTATCAGCTTCGTCCTGAGCAGGTATCAGCACGTTCCCAGAAGGAATGTTAGCTTCTGTCCAACCCACTACAGGAGGCCAGCAGGAGTGGTGCTGGTGCACATCTGAAATGAAGCACACTTTTACTCAGACTGCTTTGTGAAATTTTTGTTGAGATGTTTTTGCACACCTTCTTGTGATATGTTGAATTCAGAGATGAGCTGATAAAGGCAGGAACACTGTTCTGTCATCACTGTCTGAGTTTTTGAAGATTACAAACCCCTTAGTATTAAATCTTAAAATTCTTACCATTACTTATGACACGGATGACACCGCATCAATTTCTTTAAGGAAGCCCTTAATACAACTGCAAACTGAGATAATCGCTCCAGAACACAATTTACCCCAGCTGAGTGCTTCTGAATTCAAAATTACTATGCCCCATAGAATGGTCTAAGTCTCTTCTTCACCTTTGCTGAGAAAAGACTGGATGCCTGGTCTGAAATTCCACAGCCAAGGTTTTTTTCCTCATTCTTAAAGATACCCTGGATTGTACCACAGTTCTAACACAGTGGTCAACACAGAGCATTACAGACCAGATATTGGCCAAACCTCTGGCTAGGCAACAGGATTTGTGCTGGGCACAAATCAGCTCATGAACACACTGCTCAAAACACACTCTTCTGACCAAAAGATGCCTCTCAATACAAAATTTTCACTGGATGAAACCCTTCTCTCCAGAAGTACTGAAGTGGTACACTGTCATGATCACAGCTCGCTCACTACCTGGGTTCTCTCAGGTGGTGCTAACCTGAGGCATCAAGAAACAGCAAGGTCAGGTAGCTGCCATGGTTGTGATCTACACCTCACTCCTTTTCATGTTCCCATTAAGTGTTAACTGCTCAGAATGGTGCTGGTTTCTAGCCTTGGCTCACTGACTGGCACAATCAAGACAGAGTGACGTGGTCCTCACATATGCAGAGATGCTGCAAACCCACTTCAGACATTGATGAAGTATCCTCTGGAATCTTCCAAGTCCTCTTCTTCCCTCAAGAGTTTGGCATCACTGCATTTATTCCAAGTGCTGATCCTCACATCAGGATTTATTTGGATATTCTGCAAATATATGTACATAAGCAGCTTTTATGTTAGCTACATATGTCCTCCAATGAAACTCTCCATCATGAATCACATCTTCTTAAGGAAGTTGGCTCTGCTAAGGTAATGAAGCTAAATTCAGGTGACCTGGGGCAAATCCTTTGACAGACATGTGTTTTCATTCCTGTAGTCTAAATGAGAATCTTTTCAGGGTAATCTAAAATATCTCTGGACCTGACTTCCTTAGAAAAGAAATTGCAGTTGGTATCATAATGACCTTAGGAAACAAAGCTTCATTTTAACTTGAAAGCATCAGCTACAATTAAAGCACTGCTTCATTTTTTAGGATCTGTTTAAACCACTGCTAGTCAAACTGTAACAGTGGCCACTGACCTTACATTTCTATCAAGCAATTAACTCTAGCAAGCTTCCTAAGAATTTAGTCCTTTAGTCAATTAGGGGGGAAAAAAATCAAAAACCAAACCAAAACACAAACAAACAAACAAAAGGAAAACCAGCTTCCAATAGGTGAGTCTGAGCAGGTTAATTCTAGAGCACTTTCATTATTATGAATTCTACTGAAATAATTACAATTATCTTCTACCCAACTCTCATCCCCCCAACCCAAGAACTTTTTTTGGTTTTTTTAAAGCAAGTATCTCTACCTCCACACATCAACTTTTAGGTCAAAAATAAAAAAAAAACCCAAAACAAAACAACGAGGGGTTTCAGGTTAACGACATCAAAATCTGATGTTTAGAACAACAGCTGTTGTTCCAGTACCTGACAGAAATGCCACACCCCCCCCGCAAGCTTTACTGTCTTGTGGTTTGACTTGTTCTCCCTCTTGGGCAGTCTCACACTTCTGAGCTTCACATGGCCCCTGTGCTGACAAGCTCTAAGGAGGTACCCGAAGGTAAACTCTAGATAAACACGAGACTTGTATTACCCCAGTTTACTGTCATTTCCCTTGAAGAGATCTTAAATGTTTCAGTAAGTGTAAAATTGCAACACTCTAACTGCTCTTTCATTAAGCATCAGAATAAACAGCTGCTTATTTTAATGGGTTTCTTCAGGCAGTTGCTGACAGTTATTTCACCACATGCTGTGGTCTGTGCTTAAATATTATCAGAGGCTGGTTCTGACAAATGCAGTCTGTGGCTGCCTGCAAGGTAAAAGCATCTTTGAAAGCACTACCAGCCCTACAGTGGCTGTATGGCATTGAAGAAACATGACATAACTTTGGAGCCACAGAACTGGTAAAGCTTCCTCCAATCCCAATTTTCTAGCTGAGTTTTGCCAGCAAACTGCCTAGACCTTGGATTCTTCCCTAATAAATCCACTCCTATCTGTGCATGACATTTTCCTTCTGCTGGCTTATGTGCGTGCCTCATGCTAGGAATTGCCAGTCAGATTTCACCAGTCCTCGGGATGCAGTTGGACATTTAAAGACAAGTTTCCAGATTGTCCCAATATCTATTGTCAGAGCAAAAAGAGACGGAAAACCTTACAAAGAGATTTTGAAACAGGTAGAAGTCACAACAAACTGGCAAGCTAATGGCAATGCATTGCTCTATCCAACATAAATCAAAAACTGTGGAGATGAAGTAAAGCTGCCCACAATTCTGTCCTTGCTCACAGAGCAGCTGCCCAGGATCCAGCTGATGATGAGGGCAGGTTTTTGTTCCCCTCATGTGGACTGGCTTGCAAGATCTATCCTCTCGTGGCTGAAGATTCTGTACGGTCACTTCCATTTCAGCTTGGGTGTTTATGCTCACAGAAATTCTCTAGAAATTAACAATAGTTTTTCAGATCCTCTTTGTTGCCTGTTTTTATGACAAGCTTGAGTATCTGTTTCTGATTTTATGCCTCACTGTTATTTAAGTCGCTGCTACACTGATTGTTTTCTCTAGCAGTTAAGGATGTAGGCTGTAAAGGAGCCCTTTCCAATAATGTGTTCCAGAAAACCCCTAAATCTACCAGGCTACCACAAAAGGGAAATACCTGTTACTGTGAGGGAGGACATGCAAGTTGTGGGGGTTTTGTTGTTGTTGTTTTGGTTTGGGTTTTGTTAGTGGCTTTTTCTGTTTGTTTTTTTGTGTGTTTGTTTGTTTTTGGGTTTGCGGGGTTTGTGTTTGTTTTTGTTTTTATTTTCTTTGGAAAAAAATCTATTACAGCTGCAATAAGAAGTCATGAAGTCTTCCACACCTTCCCACTTTCTCCCCCCTGCCACGCCTTGGCATGATCTTATATCTCTGAGGTTTGGAGTCAGTCATCTCCTCTTTGCTGGTGACCTTATGATCATCTACAAAATACCAGACCAGGTGCAGAGCAGAGAAGTACTTGCTTTCTCATCTCCCAGTTGCCAAATGTGGTCAGGATTTCACGAAGGCACTCAGCACATCTACATAAACCCATACCCTGCACACCCACCCTGGGTGTGCAACCTTGCCACCCAGACATGGGAATACTAAGAGAAACTTTGACTCCTTGATGCCTGAACTTCCTTGCCCGAGCTCTAGTGCACTACTAGCACAGGCTTTTAGCAGGTGGCTGTATCCAGGGAGAGAAAGAGGCAGCTTTGCAGGCTGGCACCAGTGGTGTCACCTCAGTAGAAGAAACATGCTGGGAATGGAACATGAGGCACTGCATCAAACTGGGAGAAACAGCTGTTTGCCAAGCTCCACAATACTCCTAGATCCAGGTCCTAGTTTCTTTCATAGGAGAACTGCTGCCACAAACATGTGCCCACCTTTGATCATAGGAAGCCATTTACAGAGCTCATGCCCACCACACCAGATAAGGAAAAGGATCAGCACTGCTGTCACTCCTAAATCAACATCAAACCAAAGCACTTACTTAAAAACAAGGCCAGGAGAAGCTTTTTCTGGCCATTTTTGTCAATGAAAGACTGCTTAGGGAACTTCCATCATCTTCCCAGCTCCACCTAGGCAGCACAGTTCTTCCTGGTTCCGGTGGTTTTCCAGTGGAGCCAGGTTACTCAGTCTGGCACTGCACAGAACCTGCTGCCAGGCACACCCTGATGTGTCCCCAGAGTGCTGCTGGCAGGTCCTGTAAGCTCCTCTTGAACATAAAGAACAGCAAGACACCAGCTGTGAGTCTCATTTCGGACACGTGGAGCCCTTACAAGGGCAGGCCTGCCTGCAGGCACACTGCTGGGAAGCCCCTCACAGCATTCTAGAAAATATTCCCTAGGAGCCGGGGAAGACTTGCTGGGGCAGGTACCATTTGGGCCAGAAAAGTGCTGTCACAGGATCACATGTTCATGGCCCTACTTGACAATGCAGGGCTTAATCCACACCCTCCTGTTTTAGCATGTGCCTTGCTCCATGGGGTGGCCTTTCAATTAAATCATGGCATCCTTCCAGATGCTTTTTATTAAAAGCCATCTCCACGAAGTTCCCAACAGACCAGGTCTGAAAAACAATTACCTTCCCTTGTAGCAAGGGTCCTCTATTTAACTGTGCACAAGGTTTAATAAAACAAAATAAGCCTCTTGAAAAATCTGTGACTGGTCTGACTTCCACCTTGACAAAAATCCTTCCTTACAAGGAATAGATTATAAGCAACCACTGCCTAGAAGTTGGCTGAAGTCTATAGACAGCAGGTGGGAAGACAGATTAACACACTGCCTTCATTTTCCTGGGGTAACTTGTTGGTTGTACTGCAACAGAGATATCCTTTCTGCAACTTGATTGTGATTTGGATTTCTGCCTACATGCATTCTCTGTTAGGGCAATAGCTTTGGCTACCAGTATTGCCAATTAACTTCAGCTTCCAGAACTCAAGATAACAATGCTGATAAAAGAGCCATGAAAGGCAGTGCACACTGAGCTGCACAGAAAAAAGACGTGTACAGCAAGTCTCAGACTATCTTAAAAACCTTCCACTCCTGCTGCTTTATTCCCTTGCCCCCTAAATGTTCACCAACAGCTACTTTTTAGCAGTGTTTTTCCAGCAACACAGGTCTTCCATATTTTCTCTAGCAAACTCCACTTACAACCAGTTGCAATGCAATGGCAAAGAAGCAGTTACCTGGATTATCAGGGCACCAGGATGCAGCTCCCAGTTTCACTCCTGCACGGACTTAGTGCTGCAGCATTTAACAACTGTGTAAACATCAGCAAGAATGCACTCACGGAATGATCTAGAACAAAAGCCAGGTGCTGTAGAAAGCTTACAGATGCAGAATCATGCTAGCCAGCCCACTTTGGGGAAAAGGGAGTTTCCTTAATGTCCTAGGTTTCAATGTAAGACATGCCCAAAGTCTGTATCCTATCACCATCTGCATGAGCTGTTGAAACCTGGTGGGGCAGTGTTTCCCTTGCCCNCTCACTGGTTTTGCTTTCAAACCAGTACACTTAACAATTAGATATGATATTCTCCAAGCAAATAAAGCCCAAATCTTCCCCGCTTCCTTAAGCACTTGACTGCTGACAGACTGCATGCTCTGTCACAGCAAATCACCCCAACTTGTGTCCCACTTAGTGAATATACCAGATTTCAAGAAACTTTGGCCTATAAGGTAAAAGGAATCCAAATTCCCCCTTTCCTGCACCAAAACAAAGCTTGATGCCATTATTGGGTGGCTGTCAGCAACTTGTATAAATGAGCCCTTTATTAAGATGCAGAGCTTCCTGCTACTGTTCAGCATAGTGTGTTCCATTCTCACAAGGTGAGGGGCATCTAGTGAATTTATCTCTGAAAAAAAAGAGAATTATTCTGCTTAGTAAATACTTTTGCTCCCTATAGGCCAACATCTGGATGGTATTATCACTGAAGCCAAATCACAAATTTGGCCTATAAAAACATAAGGGAGCTACCAGATGGATGTGTTTTGCAATCCTCTGCTATGGTGTGAACTTCAGATTATGTGCAAATCATGTTTTCTGAATGTCACAGACAACCTTTACATAGATAATATCCATCATTTTGCACAAATTTTCTTTCCATTAGTCATCTGTTGTTTATAGCTCATGCTAAGGGAAATACAGCCTATTATAAACAGAACAAACTACCAGCTATTGCTCTGATTCTCACCACGTTTCTCAATCAGATGACTCACCAAACTCATGTGTACAGCTTTAAATGAAATAAATCAAGGGACCAAGTGAAAAAAAATCATTGCACCAAACAAAACTGTGAAATAAAAAGCTTTCAACATGTAAACAGCCATAGGATAGCTAACTCCTCTGGAGTGATTATAGACTCATGTTGGATGTAGCAGTCAACAAAGTGTGGTAACTTACAGAGCAATCAAAATCTCACTTGCAGCTGCACCTAAGCTTACAGTATGTTGGTAAATACAGTGGTACCTGTGATGTCTCGTGAAGGCTGACCTGGAACAGAGACTAGACAGAGCTAAAAGAATAAAGTAGGTATTTATTAAAAGGCCTCTAGGATACACCTTGGGCAATACAAGAGCCTGGATAGGGCTATACCCAAGATGGACCCAAAATGGTCACAAAATGGATAACCAGTCAGGAGGTCTCACACTTTTATAAGTTTTGGTCCATCTGCACATTGGAGTTAATTATCCAATTACAGCTTCAGATTAGGAAGTCCCATTCTTCTTGTTTTCTCTCTTCAGCCCACTGTTTATGCTTTTGGGTCTGAAAACTCAGAACCGTTGCTCTTGGCCTCAAGCTGGAAAAGGATTTGTTTTGTCTCCCTGCTCTGTGAAGAGAGCTCACTAACACTTAAGATGAGGCTCAGAAGTACACCCGTAGCAGCACAGAATCTGAAAAAACATGAAAGCTAAAACTTAAGGCTTCACCTGGCACTTTGTGCCTGGGACAACCTGGTTCTCAGGAGTTTTACTGAAGCCTTTCTGTTATCCCAATGCCAGAGTGGGTGTCAGGTCAGCACTCAGCACGCCTGCCCAATGGAGCAGCAGGCGCAGGTGAGCTGGGATGTCCGGCTAACCATCTGCAGGCATGGCCATGCCCTCAGCCACGGGGCACAGCCCATGCTACCTCAAGAGAGCAGGCCCAGGGCACAGCAGGCCCAGGGCACAGCAGGCCTCATGAAGGCAACTGCAGCACCTAAACCAACAGGCCATTCTGCAGCAGTAAGACAACCCTGAAATACAGTCAGGACAGCAGGACACGGACTAATAAAACCAAACAAACAGCACAGCGCTTATAGAAGAAGCCAGTGCCTGAGCCCAAGGAGGACTGCCAGGCCAAGGGGCAGAGGGTGGTTAGGGCAACTAGGGCGACCTGGTGCCCTTAGTGCTTTGACAGCTTTCATGTCAATGTTCTAGTGCCAATTCTTATTTTACTCATGAATAGGAAATGAAATACAGAGATGTGAACTTGAATCAAGCCACCTGACCCAGATGAACACTTCCTGTATCCTAGCAGCATGCTGCAGATCTCTGACATGCCATTCTTTATGTATCCTGTGGAAAGGCAGCCCCAAAATACAGCAGATATACTGCCCTAGCCCTATAATTTAGCCATGCTTCAGGAAAAAAACAACAGGGCTACTAACTGAGCTGCAGTCCAGAAGCATGGAGTAAGATTTGCCTCTGTGGAGTCTGTGATGTTCTTTAATGCCTGTCAAGTTTCCACTGTGTGGAAGTAGCCCTTGATTTTTCAGTAAAAAGAGATGAAAATATCTTTATGTATCTTTAGATCGTCATTAAACTGCTACATTTAGCAAAAGATTTTCCCAAAGCACCTCAGAGGATTGGGAGATTCAGTTTGTCTTGGTTTAATTGAGTAGTCAAATCCCCAGCCACCTTTGAAAATTGTGTCTTCAAAGCTCCGATCATGCCTAGGTGACTCAGCTAAAGAAATGGTAATACTTTCTGAACTTAGGAAAAGAAATTACTCTATTCAAACCTCAATGGCAAATCCCCTGGGATGGGAAAGGAAGCACAACCTTGTCTAAGTATGAAAAGAGAAAAGGTCTATGTAAACAATACCAAAAAGCTACAAGTGGCAGAGCACAGCAACCATAGATTTCTCTTTAAAGTCTGCAAGAGTAATGCTTTTCCATAAAACTCAGACTTCATTCACAAACCTCCTCTTCAGATTCCATCTCAAAAACAGAGCAAAAGCATTTATGGAGCTTCTCTTTTAAATTCTTGCTTTAAACGTGCAGTGGGTGCTCTTGCTTTTCCATCAGGGAAAGGAACGTTTGCCTAATATCCCAAATAAGAAAGTGGTAATAACATCAACAATTAAATAAAAAAGACACACAGTGCTGTGTTCCAAGATTTACAGAATGAAAAAGAATGAAAAGAATGTGTCCTTTCCTCTTCTGTCTTAAAAGCAAAATGAAAGTGACAGGGGTGAGATTCCCCTGTAAATGAGACAAAGTTTTCATCAGAAAGTTTTCAGCTGAAAGACAAATGAGTGGAGACTGGAATCACTAGACTTTTCAGTCTCTGAGATTTCTGCCTCACAAGCAGCCAGCATAGCATGGATGGGTGTCCTTTTAGCTCCTGCATTTATCTGACTGGAACATGTCATGACCTCAAGCTCACTACATTCTCACTTAGCAGTAGGGAACACTAATATCTGCTTCCACAGGAACACCTTCCAGGTCGCTTCAGAAACTGCCTACAGGGACCGCCGAGGGTGAATGGGCTTCTGTGCACCGGGCTGGCTGGGGCCACCTCTCCTTTGGGCGCAGCAGCTTAGTGTGCTGACAGGCAGCAGCCATAACCAAGGTCTAACTTTTGCTGGGGAAGGTCATCTCTCTTGAACACAAGCTGGGCACACTCAGGTAGTTCGGTTCCTTGGTGAAAGTTAGTGCGTACAGACTTCCTCTAGGCCTTGTTGACATGCAGGGCCTGGACAGACGCTAAGAGCTATCTGAAGTGCCCAGCATGCCAGTGCTGTGCTCTCTGCTCTCACTGGCTCCCCAGAATCCCCTTCAGATCTGCTCTCACATGGGGGAAGTTTTCTGTGACTCATATCATGTTCTTTCATTTCCTTTTTTCAGAAGGAAATCCTTACTGCCAGTATTAAAGCAGTTTGATAGTGCCCTGTTCCACTCAGGAGGGCTGAGAACTTTACAACAAAGCATTTATTAATTGGAAGTCACAGATAAATGGAAGGAAAGTTTTGTGTGGGAGGGTTTCTGTGACGAGAAGGATTTGTTCATCACCAAAAGAAAATGTTTCGATCTTGTATTTGGGAACCTGCACTTTCTTTGATCACAAATGAGAGGGCATTAACAAAGCAGAGCATGGACAGGATATTTCAGTGTTGATGGGGTTTTAGTAGTAGTAGTCATCAAAGTGCTTTTTACCCCCTGCCATAAGCCAGCTGTAAAGGAGCCAGCTGTGCACTGCCTACTCGTCTCACTTGGCTGTCTACCCTGGCACAGTGTGAATGCCCTTTCCTCACTGTCCCCCAGCCCACTTGCTTTTGTTTGGCCTAGGTGTCTTCTGGGTGCATTTAGTGCCGTTTGGTAGCTAACTTGTGGGCAGAACAGCTTCTGTTCTCCAATACCAAATCGCTGCCCCATAGCTCTGTGAAATAAATAACTGGTTTTAGGGGATGTGGGTTTTCCAGCACTGGCAAATATTTCAGCCTTCCTAAAGGGTCAGAAGACACCAGCAGTGTAGCACAAGGGAAGAACTCTTTTGCAGTGGATCCTGTTCTGCCAGTGCAGAGTCACTTGTCAAGGACAATAGCTCTTGGCTGAGCATTAATATGACAGAGTTGGGCGTGCTGCCAAGGAAAACACTCCTTTGTGGTCTACGCAATGTTTCGCTGGCCAGTCATTTTGAGATCACCACTGACAGCGAACTGAAAACTGCCTTTCACCATTATTAGGAAAAAAAAAAAGGAAGACTACTCAGCAAAACGGGAAACAGGCTTTGCTGAAGCCCCAGAGCAACAAAAGCAGTTTGGGTGGCTCACGCATATGTGTGTACATGTGTGTTTGGGCATGTGTAAGCCACACCGCAGCTGCCCTCTGTGCTGGAGGAGCCCTGCGCAGCAGGCAAGAAAGCTTTACCCTCTACAGAAGGGAGGCTGGAGTGAGCCCCTTTACACGGGCTTTTGAGAAAACTCAGAGATGATACTGGTTGCACGACACAAAGAGTCTTTCAGATTCAGAGATGTTGACTACGCGGCTATCTTTGTACTCAGACATTCTGCCTGTTTGTTGTCCCATGGATCATGGGATTATCTAAATTGGCTTTAAGAGGCTGACTTGCTTTTGCACAAGAGACGTCCTGGCATTTAACAAACTAAATGGGAAGTTACAACTGAGGTCCATGAGGTTTCAATTATTTCTTGAGATGTCAGAATTAGGAAGAACAGCACTCATTGATTCTCATCCTGCCTTTCATGCATGGGGAGTACCCTTGAATGCTCAGAGAAAGGCTGTCTGAAGGCATAAATGCCTGTAATGATTACAATTCACAGAGGAAGGACCTGTGTGGCTGTGACCACGCAAGGCATTCGTGGTATCTGTGCCTTACCTGACGTTACAACCTGATGCGCAAGGATTGTTCTTGTCTCTAGACACTTGCCACTTCTGGACTTTTCTTACTGCTCACACTTTTCATCTCCTAGCCCTTGAAAAGGAGTCTGCTTCCTCTCTAGTTACACAGGCACTGAAGTACAGTAAAGCAGATGAAGAGTACATCACTTCTAAATGGGACTCTTCAGATAAGTTCACTCTGATCCTGCTGATCCATTTTTTCTTAAAACCTTTATGTCAGAAGACTTTCTGAGAGTCCTGGGGAAACTAATCTGCTGATGAAGTGAAGTGTCGCTGAGGCTTTTGAGGCTGCTGCCAAACCACATTCCCCTGTGTGGGATCTTAACAGACAAAAGCAGACTGGGAATGATGCTGCATGATGTAGCTGATCTGCTCACTGGACAACCTGCTTCTAAAGTAGAAGAGTATGTGCTACTGAAGGACTATGAGCGTGCCCCAACTACTTCTAGAAACCACCCGAAAGGACACAAGCAGCCTGCACACACGAACTGGAAGTGTCTGTGTCCAGGCTGCCTCTTGGGAGCCTGGTTCCTCTCTCCAGCTGCTCGTACCGGGGCAGCGCAAGCTGCAGCACGTCTTCAGAGAAAGGGACAACAACCCATGTGTGGCAGGATGTGAGCTTCAGACTGCTGAATCTGCAGAAAGCTGCTTTTCTTTCACCGCTCTATAGCTGCATGGAGTTTCATAGCAAAATGTTTTTAAGATAGCATTGAAGCATTTCCTCTTCAGCCAGAACTTCCTGTTTTGCCTACGTGGTCTGTCTCTGTGCTTCTCACTGCCCCCTCCTTTCCCTTCCCTGTCTGGAATGGATCTTGCTTTTTGCACCACTGGTGTCCATGTGCTCAGTGCATGAAGGGAAATGCAACTCCCTCTCTGTCACCCCCCTCAAAAAACCCTCTCAAACACTGAATTCTCTGCATGGTTGTATGTCAAGGTGGTTTCAAAGGATGAAAATAAAAATTTTCTGTGGCTTCCAGCAGATTTTAAGATTTCGTTGTCAAGCCATTTTTTCCAGATATTTGATTTGATATGGGAAATGTATCATTATGAAGAGGACTGATTGAAACAAGCAGGTATTTGTGTCTCTTGGTGCACATGTACAGAGAGACTTTGAGTTCAGAAAGCATGAAACATCCTTCACCCATGCTAAACTGGGCAACTTTGCTTTTAGAATAAGTTGAAACACCACTGGACGACACGTAACATGCTAACCTGTGTGACCAAGAGACTGCCACTGGGGTTGTGCTAGTCACTTTGTTTAGCCATGTCCTGTCCAGAAAGCGTATGAAGACCTTAGAATGGAAGATTGTATCACAGCCACAAAGAAGCTTTGCTGCTCTGATAGACTCTACGGCTAAAGAAAGGCGGCTACCTATGCCATGGAGCTCCAGTTCTGGGGAGGAATCACTTAACTTTGGCTACAGCTGCCTGTTCTTTAGCCCAAGCACCCTGCATCAATAGTGTATACAACACTATTGTATTGTATACAATCGTGCTTGGGACGTCCAACAAACTGTTACAAAGGGATGAGAGAGAATGATTTTGTACTGAGAGCAAAGACCTCCAGGAGGGAGAGCAGCTGGGGCTACCAGTTATACAGGTGTGTTGCACTAGGGGGGCTCAGTGATGTGATTAAGTTCGGATCTGTTCTAAATCATTAAAAATAATGCTGTTCTCCAGAGAAGAACTCTGTTGGGGGAGCACTGCACCAACAGACTAGTGAGGTGACACCCCTGCCATGGGCTGGGCGACTTGTACTTCAGAGCAGGGTGGCTGTTCATGCTTAGAAGAGATTATGGCAGGCTGTTCCTTCCAGGCTCCAGGTAGGGCTTTGCTGTAACTTTTCTCTGGCAGAGGGACAGCCAGACTGCACCTAACACAAGGTAGAGATTTCCCTGAAAGACTTATGTAAGTGGGGAGCAAATGAGTTGCACTTCAAAGTAACAATGCTTCAGGGACAAAGCTAAAGGAGCTCAGAGAGGCAATTGGAGAGTTAATCATACCTTTGATGTATCCTTATCTTATCAGCATATGCAGATAAAAGGCCTCTGAGAGTCTGGCCAAGTGGTACATTTTTGGTTGCGTAAAGACTGAGTCGATGAGCCTTGGTTCCTTAAGGTGAGCAAGTCCTGGAGGACTTTAATCCTGGAGAAATAACAAATTAAAATGACATTTCAAACTATGAACTGTAACTCCCCCATAAAGCAGCAGACACAAGCAGAGGGGACCAAGGCTTGGGATACACACAGCATGTTGCATCCTTGGGGATATTTCAAGTCCTCCCAGCTTCTGAGGTTCAATGTCACTATCTCCAAACTCAAGTAGCTGCTCTTTGTAAACAAGATCCTGATCCACTTGCTTCATTTCCTACAGAAGAGTCAGCTCTGGGGCTGCCTGCCTGCATTATACTATGCTGAAATTCAGCAAAGCACTTTTTCAGTACAGGGAGGCTTGTCTTTGGGTTTCAGGAGGCACATGCCCTTGCATCTGTTTGCTTGTTTCAGCCCTCCCAGGAAGAAGTGTTTAATGAGGAGATAACCATTGGAAGGCTTGAAGGCTTTACTTTTCTTTTTTTTTTTTTCATTCCCCCTAAATTATCTGCTTGGCAGCTGAAATGAGGAGGTACTGTCTACCTTTGTAGCTTGGCGATGTTGCCACTTAATCTGAGGCTAGGGATGGGTGCTGTGAGCTTTACTGCCATAGAAGCCATCTGTCAAAAGTGTAACTTTGACAAATACTGAGGGCTTGGCAGTCTGAATATGGAAGGTGCTATCACTTGCCCTCAGACTTCCTACTTGAGCAAAAGAAGGATGACTGAGCAGAGCACATGTGAAAAGAGAATGTCCTGGCTGTCTGCATTCTTTCAGATCAGCTTAATCTTCCAAGTGTCCTCCAAGGATAGCCTGAGTGACTCTTAAAACAACTGTGTATGATCAGTTCCTGAGCATACAGTGCTTTCTCCAGCTGCCTTGACCCTTGGCAGCTGAACTGGACTGGCAGCTATCAGTTCTCCTGGGCATTGTGTTCTTTGCTAATCACTAAGCCCAACCAGTTCTGGTTATATAGGGAGTTGAGAGCAGAGGGAAAGGCTCGATTCCTGTTGCAGTGCAAGGTACAGAGTCCCTGCCTCATAGCCTCTAATTTCAAGATTTCTATTTCTGTCAGCTCAGGCTACTGATGACCTTCACTAATTTATTTTCCCTCCTTTAAACGATAAGGGAAAAGGCCTTTCCTTCCAGTTTGCTGGAGTGGTACAGGCTGAATGAGTGGCATGGCACACGGGCGGTTAACAGTCTTGTTTTCCCATCTGCATGGGAAAATGACTGTTCCTCTAAAGCTACTGCTGTGTGCAATAGGCTGCTGTCCTTCCTGACTCTGCATCCAGCAGCAACTTCCTCCCTTCAGATAAAGTGAAGTTTATCTACAGAATTCTTAGCAACTGGAGGAACAAGCAAGAGGGGCAATCATGAGATCTGCTGATACGAGCTAGGCTCACAGTCCTGAAACTGAGCACGCCTTCCCTGACAGGGCCCACAAGAACCATTTCCCCTTCTAAAAGCCAAATCACTGTTCTCGCACACAAGGCTGGCATGCAAAGAAGCTTAAAGCAGCCCATTAAACACAATACAGCAGAGATGTTAACACTGCACTTAGCCTTGGTTTGTGTACTGATGGTGGGATAAACAAATAAAGAACTTTGGGGCTTATGTTCTGCTTATTACATTTGAATTT
Organism: Oxylabes madagascariensis; assembly: GCA_013400675.1. NCBI lineage: Eukaryota > Metazoa > Chordata > Aves > Passeriformes > Timaliidae > Oxylabes > Oxylabes madagascariensis. Next base: position 15,474 of record VYZR01034327.1, read on the forward strand.
TGTGACACATTTTATAGCACTTAAACTGCATTACTTTAACTACATATACACAAACTATATACACATGAACTGTGCACTCAGTATCCAGGCCTACTGTTTGGTCAGGAGTCAAAGGTCAGGGTTCTGGATGATGGGACAAATTTAGCTTTAAATTATGCTCCCAAAGACTTCCCAGTGTGTGTGTCTATCTAGAAGCATTTCAGCACTAAGTAAAGAACATTGGCTTTTAATTACAGAAGGAAAAATAATGAAATGGAAACTAGTTTTTAAATGCTACATAAGTAGGATAAATTGGAAAATGGATTAGAATTTCTGAATCTACCTTTCTGACTGAACAGTGAAGCTAGCAAGCACCTGTTCATGTGGAGTTCATACAACACTGATATCTTTAGGAGTAAGACTTTAAGCCTCATTAAACCAGGAATTTCAGTTTGGTTCTGTATTTCTGGAACCATCGTATTCTCTTTGCAGATCTTTAACACATCTTATGTTATTTAGCACCAAACTGATTCTGCCACCCCTTCTCTGTGAAGACTTGAGATGACAGTCCTTGAGCTGTTTCTTCTGCTGTGCTAGAGCCTCAATATCCTTCTAAAGTAGTAAGTTGTCTTGAAAAAGGTAACATAATTTACTTGATGGAAAGAGGATGTAAATCCAGCGCTTAGTGGCATTCTGGCCTTACTTTGTCTGTCTAATAGAAAATGAGCAACTTTGGTCTGACAACGGAGTGCTCTGAAACTCATTTTCTGAGACTGGGATCAAGAGTCGC
>VYZR01034346.1:0-19972 GCA_013400675.1 Oxylabes madagascariensis
AACAGAGAGAGAGAGGGAGGGAGCTGGAAGAGAAGGCATCATGCATGGAGGAAGGGCTATAAGGTGGGACACTAAGAAATCAGGAAGGGTGAACAAAGTAGCAGTGGGATCTGAAGAGATAAAAACTGGTGAAGAAATAAGAGTGGAAGCTGGGCGGAGAAGTGTAGTGAAGCTCAGAAAGATGGAGCTGAGAAGAGAAAAGAACAGGAGAGGGCCACTTGGGAGGAATTAGAACATAATTATCCACTCATAAATTCATACAATATAAAATAGAGGTATTTCATTCAGAAGGAATGTTCCACGTGTTTTCCCAAGCAGCCGCCTTCAAAGCCAAAAGAGGAGAAAGAACAGGGGGGACCAAACAACACAACTGTATGTTTCAAGTTGGCTTCTTATATTTCAGAGATTTTATGTATCTGGCATTAAATATAAAAGCATAGAATAACATCTTTTGTTTGTGCTATGAGATACAGTTTCCACTGATTAAAGAATTGAATTTGGGAGATGTAGCTCTCAGCCCAAACAGAAAATAGCAGATATAGATTTCTTACATTACACTATTTATCTGTCTCCGCTTAAGAAAACAAATACACACATCTACGGGAATTTTCTTGACCATTTATCAGCATTTCTCCCTGCGATGTGGATCTAAATGCCACATTTTTCCTGTGCTTTCTTCCTTTATGCTCCAGCTGGGGAATGACCAAGAATGTAAGATTTATCACGAACTACTGCAATGTGCAAGTCACTTGCACCAGCATATTTTGGGTAGGGTTTGGATTTTTGGGATTTGGGGTTTTTTTGGTTTTTTTTTGGGTTTGGTTTTGTTTTTACTAATTTTTGAATGACTTGTTAGTTTTTATTGAGAGCAACTAATTTCAGTTAAGTTGAATGTTTTTGCATGAAAGTGCATAACAGCCATGGCCAGTGGAACTGAAGGTGTCAGGAGAAGCTTCAATTCATCCTGCCAGCCAGCAGCCTGTCTGCAACTGCTGGTATTTAACTAGTGTTGACTGGTTGGTGTTACATCTCCACTGCAGCATCCATGCAGCTCAAGTCACTAAAATACCTAGATCTGGCAGGTCTTCGATGATTTCATTCCCAGTCTGCATGAGCGGCTCTGAGTGTAACCTCAAAAAATGCATGTCGGCATTGATGGTATTTGCCTTTCTTTTGTAAAGGCAGATAAATAGTGGAGATAGATATACCGGGGCAAAAAAAAGGGATGTTTCCTTGTCCTGGTCTTCAACCCCTTCAGACTCAAAAATCTCTAAACCTTAGGAAGAGAGTCCAACAGCTTTTCAGGAGCAGGTGTACATGACGAAATACAAAAGAAGTAGATCAAATACTGAGGAAGCTTTTTCTTCCTTTGCTTACGGCCTTTTGTTGCTGCCTTTGCCTAACACCAGCAAAGCCTGGTTTAATATTCCAACACAAGACAGTGGTCATAGAGGTGCTGTGTAGGTAATGCTTACTGATGACTTCTGGCCAGCAAAGTCAGCTAGTCTGAGCACAAAGAGAATTTTTAGCCTTTTTCTACTGCTGGGGTGCCCGATGTTTCTGCTGGGCTTTTGGGAATATTCTGCTTAGAAATCAGTCACATAATGATGCCAGAAAAAAATTGACTTGAGGAGTGTGAAGACTCATAGAATTAGTAAATGTGTAAATCCACAGGATGGTGGAAATGCAGCATGCTTTTCTGTCACTTACAAATGTTAACAGAAAATTACTGGGTACAAATGGGTCTCTAATTATAGCCCACTCCCCCACAGCTAGCATATTGTCAGCATCATCTTCACAAAACAATTACACTTTCCCTTAGGGATACCTACTTCTGTTTCGGAAAAAGAAACTGCAGTTACTTGCAATCTAGAACACGGCAAAGTCATAACAACAGAACAAATTAATCAAATTTAGCAATGAGACTGGTCATTTTTAAAAGGTGAAAATCAGTTTACAATTTCCATTTGCTCCTGTGGAAGTCAAAATATATTTTGACTTTCATATCTGGGTCTGACAATCGCAATCCATAACACAAACAGTAATAAAATTTCCTATGACAAGAAGGTACCTAGAAATACAAGCAAGCATTTATTAGTTCCCTCTCTCACCTCACCAAATGTGGATGTTTAAAGTTAGACACTTCTGCCCCAACTTGTCAAAGGTGAGCCCTGCAGCATCGAAATGCATTTCCTCTTTAAAATGTGATTTTAGGTTCCCAGTTGCAGGTTCTTGACTTGGAAAACTGGGAACGTTTCACTGTCATAACAAATAGCACATTTGGCTTCTTCTCCAAGGATTGGTGTCTGATTTCCATGCATAGTGAGGCAAGCAGCTTCACAGCCTTTCCCTGCAGCCATTCCCAGGAAATGGTGGGGAAAAGGAGCACTACTTTGCTGCAAAAACAGGTACAGAGCTTTATCCTAGCAAGTGCTACTAATCCTTCGCTTCTATCAGCACTTAGATTTGCACAAAAACCACAAGACCAAGTGGCAAGGTGAAAGACATAACTCAGGCATATCCTACTTAGCTCCAGCTGTAGAAAGTGTCAGTAGAAAAATCTTGGAATTCCTAAGCTGAATTTTTCTTACCAAATCAAACTTAACAATTTTATTTTTATATTGATTGCCTCTTACATTCTGAGGTCCTTGAATGAAGGGCATTTTATAAATGTAAATTTGATGGACTGATGCATGTATATTCATGAGAATGTAGCTGGAACTGAGTAGGTTAGTGTTAGTTTACACTCCAATTTTGTCTATATGAATCAGGAAAAGAAGGGATTAATGGCTCACTCTTATAATCTAATCATATCAATGCCATCCACTAAACTGGACAATGCAAGAACATGTCTGTTATATCAGCCCTGCATTAACAATGATTTTCCAAACCTGCAGTTAACATTTAGAACTTGTTGCGTGGGTTCTGGCACTCGTTTCCATTTACCATTTTCTGCGGAAACGTTTATGTATAGCAACATGCAAACAATTCTGTGTTCATATCACAGAGGGAATAAACTACAAACATGAAGAAAAGATGGATAAATCACATAACTGAGCTATGGGTGGACAGCAGGTATTCATGGCTGTAAAGGAATATAAAATGAGAAACAAAATTGAAATGCAGCAGGGTTCAAACATGTTTCCTGGGGCACGGCTCACAGAAAAGTGCATTTGTGCCTCTTGCTAAGCACTATGGTAAGCATGCTGACACCCCCAGCAGCAAAATCCATGCTGAGGGCCTTCCACAGTGCACAACTACTCCGGTGGTCCACCATCAGCACTCACTGTAGGAGCACTGATGTACACTGTACGCCGATGTCTTATCATCTTGGCTGTCTACCCTTACCTGGAGCAGAGGCACAGCGGTAACATAGAGAGCTGCTGGTGCCCCGACGGTGTCACTGCCCAATGCTTGTGTGGTGGCCCTGCCTCTGATTGCACTTCTGATTGCTGCTATCACTTGCAGTAGAACAGCAGGATGTGTCTCAAGCAATATTATCCCACTGCTCAACCTCCAGACTGTTTTTCTCAGTGCAAGTCTGGTTTTCGGTTGTTTGGTTGTTTGTTGTTTTTTTTTTTTTTTAATTGAACCAGCATTTAACCCAACTTCCCCTGAAGATCTCAGGCAGGAGAGAGGACTTTTGGCTTCAGCCAGAGATAATGCTTTGACCACTGTGGAGAAGAAGCGTACATCAAGCCTGACATCTGCCAGAGCCTGTAGCCCTTCACTCGTCTCTGCCAGGAAATGCAGTCCAATTTCTGCACTCCTGTGGTCTAACTGACAGGCTGATTTCTCAAGCTCCTTCATAGCGTTTGTTGCTAACATCCTTCTTTCTCAGGAATGTTTCTTACAAATCAAAGTGATATTGTAACTCCCAAAGCTGGCATTGTAGATGTGACAGTGGTTCTTGTTCTGATGTTTTTGGTCCCAGTTTTCACAAAGACATCAGGGACATGAGTCACAGCAGGCGCTGCTGTTGCTACTGTCACCAGCACAAAGACCAGAAAATGGCTGGAGTTAGATGACACCACAACCTCGGGCCTCTGAGAGCCACTGCCAACTGCACAGCTAGATGAGAATTAATGGAATAGTGGGAAATGAATGTCCATGTGACTCTAGAATTGTATTATATTACCTTAGTGTAGAGATGGCCTGAGTGACCTCATGGAGCACTTGTATGATGAGAACACCCTTGTGAGGCTACAGCTGTTTCAAACTATTAAACGTTCATAAGCCAGACATGATTTTCCTTGCAATGCTTCTGCTAAATGAGTGGCTACATATTGCATTAGCATTCCCAGATGCCCTCCCTCGGCTCAAGCAGCCTGGGGGTAAAAAGGCAGGAAGGCTCTGGGATGCATTTCTGCGCCTGAGAACTGCAGTGCAAATCACCCTAATTGTTTGTTAGATGAACAATGATCACTAATTAACATTGTTAAAATGTCATCAATGATCACTAATTAACATTGTTAAAAAATTGTTAACAAAGGAAATTTAACAATATCTTAATTAGGAAGGATTTCTAATTTGTGATATAGAGCATGTTAGACAAACAAGGCACAACTCTCCCTTTGTTTTTCAACTCTGCAGCAGGAGAGATTACATGATATGACACAACACAGTCTGCATTTGCCGTTTATCATTCTGCATCCTCGGCACAATTCTGCTATATAATTACGGCCGGGGCTAATTTTACCTGTGTTATTGTTTGCCCTGTAATTTAGAGAGAATGGGCCGTGTTGATGCTATGTGATTTACTCTGGTTCAGTCAATTGGCTTTTTGCCACAGGACTACTGCTCACATGTTACTGCAATGAAGTGCACGCATTGCAAAATGAAAAGAACCTTTTCAGTGTTTTAATTTACTTAATAATACAGTGTAAGTGCAGCAGCTTTCTTCGGGTTTTCTTTTTTGAAATGTAATTTATCCGCAGCCACTAACCTTTCAGTGCTGTATTCTACTTCAAAGCCACTGTACATTGTTGGGAAAAGTCCCCTCCTATTATCTATTACTTAATTATTAAAAAGCATCTACTCTGTTTTCATAAATTATCTATGTATCAGGGATGTTGGCTTATGAGGAGGAAAGACACACACACACATGCATGCAGGCTTGGGGAGGTTATGAAGTTAATTATCCCTGATGGAAAATCAGTAATGAATAAAAAACCTCTGATTTTATTTCACACAGTCCTGGAATCAGAGAGTGAAAAGGTTTTGGGAACTTGAGAGAGCCTGCAAGTAACCTTTAAAAGTAGCAGAGATAAATTGGCAAGCTCACCTCAGTTATGCTCTGCCTGGCAGAATATTCCAAATATCTGACATCGTTCCTGAAGGTGTACTTATTGCATAACGCCAGAATCTGTCTCTACTGGACTCCTGCTATTGGAGCAGGGGGAACTTTATTTGCCTACTCATGTCTGTTTTCCTGATACCTGATCTAAACCTCCCCTGACTCAGCTTCACGCCGTTTCCTTGAATCCTGTCACTGGTCACCAGAGAGAAGATGTCAGTACCTGTCCCTCTGCTATCCCTCACGAGGAAGTTGTCGACTGCAATGAGGTCTCCCCTCAGTCTCCTCTTCTCCAGGCTGAGCAGACCAAGTGGCCGCAGCCATTGCTCATTCGGCTTTGCCTCAAGGCCCCTCACCAATCCTCATTTCTCTTGTTTGGACACTCTCTAGCAGTTTCATGTCTTTTTCATATTGTGGCGCCCCAAAGTGCCCCCAGCACTTGGAGGTGAGGCCGCTCCAGTGCAGAGCAGAGGGAACAATCCCCTCCCTTGGATTCCCTCACAGCTGGTGAGGCTGTGCCTGATGCCCCCCTGGCTGGCCCTCCTGGCTAGCTAGTCTGACAGCTGGAACACCTTTCTGAAAAATTGCAAACTTCAAATTTTCCCCAGGTGCAAGGGAAATCAAGCTTCTGACATTCCCTTTTGCTTTCCTTACAAGTGTCAAGTGCTGCATCTGGGGTTTCACCAGAAGTTTCTTGTCTCATAGTTTGTTTTCAGAATTTGGTTTAGCAAGCAGAGAGAAAAGAAAAATTAAAATTCTGTTCAATGTTATTTTTTGTGTTTTAATTCCTTGCTTCCTTAGGGAATAAAACTATCAAAAGTAATTAATCTCAAGGTCTTGTCTTGCCTTCCTAAAGTGCTACTGAAAATTCAATAACACTTGTTTTCTTAGGAGTGACATAGTTTGGCTCCAGTTACATAGGGACACTTACTCTGTCCCTTCTCTCCATGCTTATTGCTCCTTCATGAAACACATTACCTTAATACATAAAGCCATTCTGATATTTGTTCCCAGTTAGGTTCTCTAAAAGAGAGCCTGCCTTTTTAAAAAGAATTTAAAAAGTTAAAGTGGCAGTCTGATGTGCTTTGTCTGGAAGGTTCAATTTTTCAAGCTCAGTTGGACGTGTAAGTACTAAAACCAATATATATAGTTGCTTTAATTTGGCCTCTGAAAATTGTTTCAATTTTTTTTGTGTAAAAATTACATAATTTAAAACTCTGTTTTTGACTTATCCTGTTTGCCAGCTGTTGATTTTCTTGTTCAGGTGCTACAATTATATTCTGAGATTCTTCTGAAAGCATATTCCAAAATTTTGATTCTACTGTAACTACCAAAAGGGTCCTTCACACACCAGACCAACATAGTCATCATTTTTATTCCTATCAGGTTCACTACCCCCTTTTACAGCTCAAAATGCTCTACCTGGCTTCCAAAGCTCTCCTGACTCCCTGTGTTAGTGTTTTTCACATGCCCCTCGTTGTGTTCTGCAGCTGGGACTGTCATTGCTTTGGCCAGATGCATGATGAAGACAGCCATCTTTGCAGCTAGATGAGCTGCCTTTATTGAAACAGCACCTAAGATTGTCTTTTTTATTAATTTATGTTTTTAATTTTTATTTTTCACTAAATAGTCACATTTTTACTGAACAGTAGGTGTGTTGGGTCCTAAGCATTCAGGAGAATGTCCTTCCTTATCCTCCTGCCATAATCCAGTTTCACTGGCCTGTTTGTGGCTGTAGATGTCAAAGCCAGTAACAAAAAGCAGTTTTGAGAAAATATTCACACTTTTTTCCCCTCTGTACCTATGCCTTGGGCATAATACAGAAATATAGGGAAATTTTAGGAAAAAAAAGAAAAAATTGTTGTATGAAACACACTATCACAGTATAGTCACTGAAGAGATATTTTGAATATGGTTTGAAATTAGACTTTCCTGCTGCATGTTCAGTTATTATTTTTTATGATTACCACATCAAATTGAGTCACTGTTTTTCAAAATCCTGTTATATTGTCATTCCAATTCCTGTACGACACAGATGAATTTTAATGCTAATTCTTAATATGATGCTACACTAACTACAATATTAACAACACACAGAAGTGCACAGAGGCACCTGTGAACATCATCCTGATTTTCCAGAATTTTTCTATGGAAACCTGAGGGCTTACAGTGGCTACATTATTAGCTTTCCATAAAATATCTTTTTTTTTTTAATATATGTATATATATATATATATATATATAATACTTTCTATTTTCAGGATTTTACTTGCCCTTCCCTTATTTTAGTGACCAAAAATACCCCTGAACTACATTGATGTGCTATTTTACACAGCACTTGCTAAATCTACAGAATACAGTACAGACTGTTCAGGAAAGAAAGAAAAGGTTATTTTTTTAAAAACAAGTAACTACTGTAGCTTTCAGTTTTCTCCCCTCACACCCAATAGGGAAGAAGACAGGAAAAGCACGAGATCTTTCTTTCTCCCACAGCATCAACATTTCCAGAAATTCAAAATAATTATAGTTTACCAGGAAGAGGTGAGTGAGAGTGCTGGGTGAGGGTGGGTTGTGCTGGGATTAGGATAGAACACTCTCCCTCCCGCCCCTGTACTGATACACATACACACCTTCTTAAGGGAAATCCATAATAGCAAAGCCACCATTTGCAAACCGTTATTTCCACAGGAAGTAAGGGAAATATATTTCAACTCCTTTCACCAGACTCCGTAATGCATCCCATACACATTTATCACCATAGAAATATATTGAAATAAAAGATAGTATGAACACAATGGTTAATTATAAGCCGATGAAATGACATAAGAATAAATATAGGGTAGTAATAATGTACCTGAAAGAAACGTAATGTACACACATATTGCAGACAGATGGGAAAGATATCATTAAAACTACTGAGTGCTGATGTAGGATGGCAATAAAGGTTCATCTGGGTCATCATCAGGCACAGATGGTGTAGGAACAGGAAAACAAAATACTTTCAGGTTGAATTCCGCTTAAAGCAGGAAAGGCAAATCCAGTGGGTCCATGGGTTCCTAAAAAAAACCCCATGAAGTTAATGATTTTGTTTCCTTTTTGTGTTTATACATTTCTCGATGAACTGCAATAACATTGGTAAGCTTTATATTCAAGTTTCAGTGTATGTTCAGATCTACTGCTGAAGAGAATTAGCTATGCTACTTCTATAATGATTTAGAAAGGTTTTTAACTTTCCACTGTCATTCCATATTTGTAATGCCTTCTCTCTTCTTCTTCTGCTCTTCTTCAGTGGGTTCAGCCTCAGGTAGGTCTCTTAAATAGCCATCTCTTTCCTTTCATCAAATGCAGTTTTCATCCAAGACCTACTCTTTGAGCTACCTTCTTCCTCAGACCCTCCAGATCTGCGAGTGTGCTCCTTCTGTGTGACTTTCCAAACACCATTAATTGTCCTGCTGGTTATTGAGTCCCAAGCAGCAAGAATGTTTTCCAAGACACATCAGATGCTGAAACTCTTCCAAAAACTTGCTTGACTGGTGTCCTGTTTGCCTTGTCCATCACACCAAGTAATTGCATCGTTTGTCATAAATAAAACATTTTAGAATTAGTACTCATTCCTCGGGCTGGTGCTTGCACAACTGGGGTGGTGGTGAAAACGCAACTTGAGGGTGTGGATGCAAATCACCTGGGTGAGATAAATGGATAAGTGTGTTCCCGAAGATCACCAAGGCTTGTAATACTGAAAATGCTGGAAACCACCCTTGCCCTTTTACTTGAGAGCTAGTGAACATGTGGCCCACACAGGTCACGTAGGCCTGCAATACCCCCAGGTTTTGTGGGTGGGAATCAGCAGCATCACCCTAAAATACATAACCAGGCTATGCTTTGCACCCTTGAGTCCTGCCTGCCTCCCCTGAAGGGATAAGAGTTCTTTGTGGTGTGCGTTTCCAAGAGTCCTCCTTCAGCTCTATTGACCACCCACTGTTGTTTGTAGCAATGCTGTGTAAATTTCAAATTGCTTCTGCCAAATACTACCAGAGAATGGTGGGAGAGAGCTCCGATTTTCGTCCTCCATATGCACTGAGAATATTTTTTTAATCAATGTCTTCCATCAGTTATCTTCCTGGATAAACCACTTGAATTTTATGCTGTGTTTTAATGAGTCGGTGTTTTAGTTTATTGATCCACGTTAGATTCATCCTCTGCTACACACAGCCAAGAGCTGATGCAGGTTCACCATTTGTCTGCATTCTTTGTATCTTTCCCTTTGTTTCTGAGGATAATATCTTTTCTGGAATTTTTATTTATACATTCCCTCAGAGTTTAAACACACTTTCTCAATGTCCCGGGGCCTTTGGAGATCATAGAAATGTAGAATGCTTTGGGTTGGAAGGGACCTTAAAGTTCATCTTTTTCCAACCCCCATGCCGTGAGCAGGAACACCTTTCACTGGCCTTGAGCACTTCTAGGGATGGGGCATCCACAACCTCTCTGGGCAGCCTGTGCCAGTCTCTCACCACTCTCATAGTGAAGAATTTCTTCTTGATATCTCATCTAAACCCACCTTCTTTCAGTTTGAAGCCGTTATCCCTTGTCCTGTCACTACATGCCCTTGTAAAAAATCCCTCTTAATGTAATGGGAGGCTGTTCTAAAGCCTCCTTGAAGCCTTTTCCTCTCCAGGCTGAACAATCTCAGCTGTCTCAGCCTGCCTTCATAGAAGGGGTGCTCTGGCCCTCTGATCATTCTTGTGGCCCTCCTCTGNTTGTAAGCTCCCTTCAGGTACTAAAAGACCTCAGTTAGGTCCCCCTGAAACTTTCTCTTCTCCAGGCTGAACAAATCCAATTCTTTCAGCCTTTCCTTACAGGAGAGGTGCTCCATCCCTCTAATCATCTTGGAGGCCTCCTCAGGACTTGCTCCAACTTGCCCTCCCTGTGCTGGGACCCCAGAGATGGATGCAGCACTGCAGGTGGGGTCTCACCAGAGCAGAGAGTGGGAGAATCACCTCCCTCAGCCTGCTGGCCACACCTCTTTTGATGCAGCACCAGTTATATGCTGGAAGACTGCAAAGTAGAGTAAATCCCCTAATCTGCATGAACACATGACCTGAAATCCTGCAGCTCTGTCAAATTCACAGGGAGCCCACCATCATCTTACACTGCAGCTGAAGTATGTTGTGCAGTGCCATGCTATTGCAATTATTTCTAATTTCTATCTTTTTCGTTGTTTGGTGGGTTTTTTTCCCCTAAACCATTCCTAAAACCTACCCAATGTTTCTGAATTTGGTATGAGGGAAGGGAGGGAAAAGAGCTTAAAAAATAANTAATGAATTTATGGCAAATAGGGGAGGAGCTCTGGTATGAGGGAAGGGAGGGAAAAGAGCTTAAAAAATAAATTGTGGAGGTATGAAATTAGTGAGGAGGAGACCGTTTTTTGATAGAATGTCTGTGAGAGCTGTTCAGACAGGAGCGAGGTGCTGGGTTTGCTGAGCACACAGTTCCTGCATGCCATTCAGGTGCGTTGCTGAATGTGCAGGATGATGCAATGAACAAAGAGCAGCGAGTGCAAGAGGAAGAAATATGCCTCATTTCCTAGGACCTCTGAAAAAAGTCAGGTTGAGAGCTGGTAGCAAACTGTTCAGTTATGCTTCCAGAACAACATTTCTGAGCCAGTGCTGTGTGGCAGAATGAGCTCCCACTGAAATCCTGGAGCTGGGTCACAGCCTTGTGAAATTAAACCCCAAAAGGAGCTGGCTCCCAAGTCTTCTCTCAAAAACAAGAAACAAAGCTAAAGGCAAGCCTGTGTGATGGTGTCACCTTCCATATTTAATTTACATCCTTTAAAATCAAATAAAACTTGGTTTCCAACTGAAAGACTGAAGTGGAGCTTGGAAGAGTGTTGCTACCACTGGAAGAGATACCTGAACTTTTAGAATCTTCTCCACACTCTTCCAAAACAACCATTTTCTGATGATGCAGCAATCTGTCTACTGGGGATAATTTATAGGTGCTTTTTCAGGAAAAAAACTCCAACTAACATAGCAGCAGAGAAGAAATATTACTCACAAAAGTAATATATGTCTTCTGCATTTTACATGTTGAAAAGGTAAATTCCACTTCTGACATTCATCCCAGAGCCACTTTAAAGGCAACCCACAGACTCAACAGGGAGGGAGTAAACACTAAATCATAATTACCTCATAAAAGGAGAGTCTGTTTCTCTGAATGCCTGAGATCTGGTTTTGCTTCACAAAAAAATATCATAAATCTATTGTGTCCTACTCACATTTATTTAAGGCCAATTAGTGCTTGTATTAAAAAGAGTAAGAAAGAAAAACAGAAACAACACCTTCCAAACTTTGCTGTCATTTGTCTAGATGTGATTCTCTGCCCTCATTAAGGAGCTGTTCGTTAGAGGACAGCATGNTAAGGCAAGCAGACTTTTTTTTGCTTTAAGAAATAAAATGAAAGGAGCTGTGCTTCTTTGACAGTAGAGAGTCAAAACTCCAGGGGAAGGGTGCCCATGTTGTATATTCAGATATGCTGGGATTCTGGTTTTGACTACTTTGGATGTATTCACAGAATTATCACCTCTGTTTATTCTGGATGTGTCAGAAGGGCCCTTCTCTTTGCAGGTAAACCTGAAGTCAGAGAGATCAGTGGCACAGACACATCCCATCACACTGTTAGAAGTCACCAGAGATGCCTTCAGGAAAAGCTAGGACCTGCCACTGGCATTTGCCTGAATACTGTTGGCCTTCCTAGGCAGAGCTGCGATGGGAAAGGGAATTGGTGAAGATGATGATTGCTGTTAAGACATGAAAGACTGGATGTGACCAGTCATAGAATCACAGAATCATTAATGTTGGAAAAAACATTCAAGATCATGGAGTCCAACCTTTGACTGAACACCACCATACCGACTTAAGGATAGCAGGAAATTCCACGTCCAGTCATTTCTTGGACACTTCCAGGGATGGATGGTGACTCCACCACCTCCCTGGGCAGGTCATGCCAGTGCTTAACTGCCCTTCTGGAAGGATAAAGGATTGGCAGCAGCACATCCTGGTACGTGGAAACCACACTGGTTCTGTGCTAATGAGACAGTCCTGTTTCCTTACAAAACACAGGTGCTGGTGGGGAGGTGAGACATCCTCCCTTTTAAAAAATATCTGGGACCCTGGGGATTTCACTGATGTTCCGCAAACAGCGTAGTTGATTCAAGACTCAGACATTTGGAAATAAAAAGGCATGAATTTAATGTTGAAACATAACTATTGAGAGATACTGTACTCACCTGGATGAATGCAAAAGCCTTCNCCATTTGGCAGCCCACATTAACATTTCTTCTGCAAAGGGATTTCTTTTAATGCAATCTAGAGCTGTATGTGTTACTGTACAGAAGGAAAAAAAAACATTTTTCAGCACAATCTTGACTTGGCTTTAATATCCCACAGGGTGACATCTGACACTGTACTGAGAGGATAACACCTCTCTGGGTAATCTTTCCAACAGAGCCTGAAAATGAACAGTCTGTGCCACTAATATGGCAAATGTAATTAGCAGANATTATCACAATGAAAAGAAAACCTTGTAAATAGTCTGTACAATACTAATAATTGCTCACTCTTTCCACTGGGAGAAGTAATCATAAATACATTCTACATTGCAAATACCTAGAGCACAGAGGCTAAAGGAGCAACATCATTAGGATTGTACTGATGGTTACACCTGAGCATTGTTCTGCAGGAGTACTAATTCAAGACATCTGTATTGAATTGCCTTTTTAAAAACCTGAGAAAAAGAAAACAGTGGTTGAAATAGTAGCATACAAGATGTATTTTAAAATGTAGGATGTATTTGGAACTGGCATAATAATAAGGAAAGTTCAGTGTGCCACTGAGAGCAAACAGACAGCAGTGAGCCAAGCCCTTGGCCCTTTGGAGTCAAGGGTTGCAGCAAAATCTGATGAGCCCAGGGTGGTATCAGCAGGAGTGAGGTCCGCAGCTCTGACAGACTATTCCCAGATGCAGAGTCGGGAGGCATGTTTTCACTGAAGTCCCACAGGTGGGTGGATTTGGATCTAATTTTCCTTATACTTTTGATTTGGTAGGAAAATCTGTTTAACCACGCTGCCTATAAAATTAGTGCATTTCCTGTCACATACAACTATTAGACAAGCTTTGATGGACTTCCTCATATGTGAGCAAATTTTTAGTCTCATGGAGACAGACTGCACAGCCTCTACGTCTCTGATCTTTTGTTATGCAAGCTGTGGTGTCTGCTGATTTCCAGATGAAGGAAAACTGTCTGTCTGCTTTGATCCCTGATTATGGGAATTCTAGGTCCCAAAAATAAAGTATAACAATTAGGCTGAAATTAACTTCTGTCTCTTTCAAAAATAATTTTTAAAAGTTTGTGCAAAGTTTAATTACCTCAATTCAGCATTAACACTATAAAGCAAGTTACATTTAAGCTGCATTAAATGCCATATTCTTATTTTTCTTCCTTTATTGCTTCTTAAAAGGGTGCAGCAGAGAGGAAACTCTTATAATTTTTCTCAGGAACAATATAAATCTTTATCTGTTAATGTTTTAATGTTTATCAGTTAATTATAGATCTTTATCCACATAATCTTTATCAATTAAGCATTCCAAATGCAAAAAGTATTAGCACATATTTCAAATTGCCACACATTATTTTGTAACCCTCCTGCCAAAAAATAAAAATTTTAACATTTTTATTTTTTAAAAAATTAGCAAACATCACCAATATCATATTTGCTCACATGATGGCATCATGCTGTGATTAAAGTTCTTGATTTGCAACAGCCAAGGGACTACCAGCACCCTTAAAGCTGCCATCCTGGCACTGAAGGCTTGTGGGGAGGGGTAGAGAGGGTGAGGAGAAAGATGGGTAGAGCAAAGAAGAGCGAAGGAAGTATCCATTTGTGAGGAAACAAAATAGCACAATCAGATAAAACAAAAAAGACTGTGCAAATATGTACTTAGCACCAGGGGGAAAAGAAAAAATGCTCTGCTTTACTCAGCCTCTGTCAGGAGGAGTGACAGAACAAGGAGTAATTACTTACTGATCTTAAGTAAAATGTACCAAACAACTAACAAATAATATTTCTTAGAAATATTCCCAATTAATGTTGAACTGCTCTGCTCATTAAGATGCAGGTGAAAAGAAATTAAGACTGCCTACATCTATATGCACAATACTTCCTTCAGAAGGCCCTACATAGGAAAAAACACCATTGAGTTAGTTTGTAGGCAGGTACCTGCCTGCAGATAGGGCACAGTGTTTGTGTGCTCTACAAAAACACAAACAACCCCAGATAAAGATCACAGGCTCATAATTCAGGGTGAGGGAATCTAGGAGGCCCCTGGTCTCAACACTTGCTCAGTCATGGCCATCAATGGGATCAGATCAGTTTGCCCAGGGCTTTGTCCAGTCTGGCCCTGAGAACCTCCAAAGATGCAGACTGCATAGCCTCTGTGAGCGAGCTCTTCCACTGCTTGGCTGTCCTTGGGGAAAAGGATGCTCCCTCAGGATGCAAGATCTTCAGGGTACTGGTGTTTTTAAAGTGTCTGGCATAACAGTGTCCTTGTCTACACTCAGTATCTACCACACCCACAGTAAACCAAGGCAAAGTGCCGGTGATTATGGCAGAAATGTCCATTGATAACATTATTCTGCTGTGGAGCTGAGCCCTCATCTTTGCAGGGGTAGGAAAAAGCAATTGAGTCTTGTTTGCCTGGAAGTTTTGAGTGTGAGAACAAGGGCTTGGAGTCTCCAGCACAGCTCCAGCACCTCTCCTGCTGTTTGTCTTTTGGCACACTCATTACACTTGCTGTGCACACTGGTTCCTTGCTCACTGTCTCCCTTCCAGCTGAGGCATCACACTGCATCCACATCCCTCATACTGAACCTGCTTCTGGAGGACAATCCAGAGGGAAATATGCTTCTGCCATGGCAGTGGATACAAGAAGTGGCTTAAGTACCAAGTAAGAGATCAGTAATGCTAACTTGGTGGCTCACGTTGTGGGAAACCAATGCTTAACGATAACAACAACTGATTATTTCACTGGCGATCACAGCATAAGCCTTCTGAAAGCCTTCTCCATTGAAACTGAGCTTCTTAAGAACTAGAGGACCATGCTACCCCCACTGGTATATGGTTGTTATCTCTGACAGATTTTCCAGAATTGTGCTTTCCTCAATTTATTTCAAGCAATTTAGTTCCACAAATTGTCTTTTAATGGTAAGTTCCTCCAGAATTTAATTGATTTTTCTATCACATCAGTTCCTATGGGTCATAATCAGGAGAGATAACTGTTCCCCCTAGGCACCACACAACTTGCAAGAGTTATCCTCTCTGGAGAGATGTGTGATCCACACCTTTGTGTATTTTAACTAACATAACTAACTAGACCATGGAAAAAGGGCCAGGTACTGAGCAGGTTCATCTAGCTCAGTTGCAAACCCAGTACTGCACTTTCCTTGATTCAGCAGCGCGACTAACACATCGTGTGTCTTCAGTTACCGAGGGAGGACCCATTTGTACTAACACAGGGCAGAAGAAATACAAGCTGCTGGAGTACAATGCACCGATGTAATTAGTTCACTTGTGGCTGGCCCCTTGATTTAACTAATTGCCCTCTGTTGTACCCACTGGCCCCAAGCAGCTCCCCCAGAAGGAAGCAGCAGATCCTGACCTGCCATGTGCATCCCAGGAGAGTGGCAGCACCATGCCCTCCCAGTCCTCTGTGGGGCCGTGGGAGCAAGTGTCCCAGCCTCTGGCCGCCGCATCCCCTTCCAGCTAAGCTGATCCAGCAGGCATCCCTCCTCATTCCCATGTGAGGCTGACAGATCGGGCACTCTGCCAGCATCTGAGACACAATTATGGTCACACATGCCACAAGTTGGGAGAAAATGTGTAGGATTTATTTAATTTTTGAGGGAGAAGAGAGGAAGGAGAGGGACTGGAAGGCTTTTAAGCCAAGGCCTCTGACAAAACAGGATTGAAAGCTATGCACCATATTTCATATAATTCAAGGCTGGACTGCATGCATGTGTTATTAGTTCTCAAAACCATTGTGTATGGGTATTTCTCCATCTTCAGCAAGCTTTTCTGGCTGGGAGGCCAAAGGAATAGTTGGTACTGAGCCAAAGCAGTTTAGGAATTTTTCCTGAAGGAGGGAGGAAGAAATGTGAAGCCAAAAGCAAGGCCTCTTTAAGGGCACAACAGCCTCTGCTAATGTTTCCTAAACTTTCTGGTACCTTTGCCATAGAACTCTCTCTTTTCATAGTGAAACGTCCCCTTCCCCTCCCTCCATTCAGGGACAAATTAACATTGTGAAAAAGTGGTCTGTGTCCCAGGGGTGCCTGACTCTCACCTTCTGGGGCAAGCATCACCCAGCGACAGGACTGCAGCAGCCAGGGATGCTCTGACAGATTTCTGGGGTCCTCATGGAGCAGCAGGAATATGCTACCACAGCTTTGACAGATGTCTTACACTCATCTCTTCAGCTTAGGAGGGAGGTGAGGGAGGAGGAAAAACAAGGAGGAGGAGAGCTGAAAGCTTTACAAAGACTGTTCAAATAGGGGCTGCTTTTTTTTTTTTTTTTTTTTTTTTTTTTTTTTTTTTTTTTTTTTNTTTTTTTTTTTTGTAACAAGGAGAGAAATTAAGTGAGGCAAATACTTTAAATCAAAATGTTTATAAAGGTATACCTTCACTTTAACCAATGCTTTATTTCTCTGTCTGTCTCACACCATGTTTCCATTATTGTCAGGAGAAAGAACTGCATGCATGCCAAATCAGGTCATTCACAAATATAGAACGAACGTCTGTCATTACAGATTTACCACTCCAACAATGGCATATCCCTTCTGCCTATAAAAATCCTGATCCATTAGCAGAGCAAGCTCTCTGTGTGTCAGCCCTTTAACACTCAGGGCACCTCGACAAACTGGACATACAGCATTCCTTCAGCATGCCAGCCTATGCACTTGCTCCAAAACAATGACAGGATGTGTGGGTGATGTCCATCAACTTGGCAACAAAGCCGAATTTATTCATGCAAAAATTCACAGCACGCTGAATTCTGAGTGAGCTTTGCACAGATTCAGGATAAGACCCCAACCCACAGTGACCATCACCCTCTCATCTTCTTTGGAAATGATGTAAAGTTGCTGATGCACAGAGAGAACCATGTCTCCAAGTGCGACATCTAAATCTTTTAAATCCCTCCAGGGATAGTGACTCAACCACTTCCCTGGGCAGCCTGTTTCAATGCTTGATAACCCTTTCAGTGAAGAAATTTTTCCTAATATCCAATTCAAACTTCCCTTGATGTAACCTGAGGCCATTGTCACCTCAGTTCCACTGCAGAGTGAAGGAGAGCCCAGGTCTCCAGACTGCCAGGTCTCTGCTTTAGTTTTGGTTGCCTCGAGTGGTGTGAGTCAGCCTAATGGTGAGGTGCTTCCTCACACCTATTCAGCTTCAAGACAAACCTGTGCTGTCTAAATATTCTCTCACAAGCTACTTTGCCATCATGGAGAATTTCAAAACGACCCTAAACCAACAACATCTGGGAATCCTTTAAAATAAAGCCTTGCATCAGTGCAAAGCCTGATTTTCCACGGTGGAACACTGTCCATTTTATGCTGGGAAAAGAGAACTGTTCATATGGGGAACTTAGACAAGTAGAGATGAGGCTGATTTCCAGTCTTCTCAGGAACTAATCCTAAGTCTTGCTGAAATGCCCAAAGACCCCCCTATTCATAGTCCAATATCAAGATTAATGCCCAGATGAATAACCTGGCTTCTCCCCTCTGGTCACACCAGCTTTTCACAGTGATGCGCCAAATAATTTCTCACAGTGTAGAGTGTCTGATTTCCATTTTGGACCAACAAATGTTCTTTCAACATGTAATCCAGTTAAATAAAACAAATAAATAAATACTAATAAAAAGAGAAAATACATTGCTTTTCCAGGAAATTGGTAGTGCATTTGAATCTGTGATGTGGAGATAGTGCTGTGCATCGTACAATGCAGCTAGTCTGAAATCCAAATTTTAACTTGAAAATCTCCACGGATTTATTTGCCATCATGGGGAGCAATTAGGTTTTCTCTAGTGGACAAAGCATCGCTGTTAGAGTGTCACAAAAGCTAGAATCCACATTTCAAAGAGAACAGTGGATAAAGCACCTGTTTAAAGCACTGCAGTTAAACCTTTGCGGATTTGTAGTTTTATTTTAGAGCTTCAAGAGATTTTTCATTTTTAAAAGGAAAAGAAGAAAGCAAGAAGCCCAGGTAAAGCATGCATTTACTGACAACAATGAAGTTGACCATGTACAATGCTCCAGCTAAAGCTAAGCCCCTCTACAAATCACTTATAATCTAATAGGCTGATGTGCAGAATACAGAAGGGGAAGGGGGTGAGCAGAGGACTCAAGAACTTACTCAAGTTTGTTCCATTTCCTGAGGAAATCACAGGAGAATGTAACTCTTTAGTGAGGATTAAAAGGGAATGAACAGTAGCATGGCAACTAAGGAGAGAGGCAAATATTGCACATGGAGACAGTATTACAGAAAAAGGCAAGGGGAAGCCAAATAGCCATGGTGTTGTCCGGGTAGCAATACCATGTATGGTCATGTGTGACAGAGCCCTAAGAAAGCCTTTGGGTTTCTTCCACGCCTTTCCTTCTTGTGTGCCAGGAATTAATAATGTGGTCGTTCTCATGGCTGCCCAGCAGCTCCTCAAGCTCTCCCAACAGCTGATTCATACTGAGAGACAGGTTTCAGGACAGACAGTGTTTGGTAGGTCCCCATGCACAGACACAAAAACCTCCATGAATGCAGACCACAGAGCAAGCTTGGAGAGAAGAGTACAGGAGAGAAGAGGAGGGGGCAGAAAAGCTGTAGGAATGGGCCCCAGTAAGATGCAGTGGTTTAAACACCCTGATGCTTGCCAGAGGAGAAGAGAACCTGAAATATTAATTCTTTGTAGAAATTATACGAGCAAGCCTCCTTAGATACAAAAAAGGCCACATAATAAACTCAGCACAGCTGAAGAACTCAAAGGCTGCTCTGAGGGGGAAAATTTCCCTGCATTCCTGAGGGGAAAAAATACAAAGATATGGGGAGGGGCAATGGACAGAGCCTTCAGCTGCAACTTTGCAAGACTTGATTTTGTACTTCCATGCCAATGCCACTCTTACATGAAAGCCTTTGAAAAGCCACTAATTTTTAGATTGCTTATCAGTATTTCTGATTAAACAACAAAATCCAGTAAACAATACTAATAAGCTGTTTAAGCCAGCTGCGGCACTGTTAGGCTTATGAATATAAACAGACAGACCACTAAACCAACCAGAGGAGATCTTCCACCGAGACAAATGGGCGCTGCCTAGAGCTGATGACAGATGGTTTTAGAGCAGGTCAGGCATGTGGTATCTATGTAGCATCTTGTATCATATGGAAAGCAAATTTTCTTTCACACGGTTTGCTCCAGATGAAGAAAAAAAATCCTTTTTGATTTTATTGCCATACCATCTTCTGATCCCCAAAGGTGACAACGAATTAGCATAATTTCTTTCCGATTCACTGTGATAACCTTCCCCAGAAACACAGGAATGGGCGGTGAAAGTCAGCTAAAAACAACTACTGC
>VYZR01034359.1:6564-20922 GCA_013400675.1 Oxylabes madagascariensis
CATGTTACAGGTACTATAAAGACCAGTTTCCTCCACAAGTGTCTGCAGTGTCTGGATCTGCTGTATGGCCGGGTACATGGAGAATGCATCCTAAGCTATGTGGTGGGGTGAATACGTTCCTTTATTATCCCCTGGTTTCCGTTGGCCGTGTAAGGGCTTATTCAGAACTGAGACAACCTGCAGTTCAGTCTGTGGATCAGATGTGTATTTTACTGAAATTTAGTTATGTTGCATATATATTCTACAAAAAAATAATGCAGGCGTGAGTACAGCTTTAGCAAATAATCTTTGTGAATAAAATGGCTGAAGCATGATCCTGTTGAGAGGATTTGTGCTGTGTTGTGGTGCTCTGTCTAAAGCTGTTATGGCAGAATATCAAAAAAGGAAAACTCAGAATAAAGAATTAGTTTTTAGGACATAAAGAATGCCATGAAAATTGGATTGACTTCATGTGCAGTTTCACTGTAGACATGAAATAGGCACAATGTTGTTTCCTAGACATTTGTGAAAGATGTATGTTCTCATGCAGATGCACTTTCCAACGATGCAAAGGTTCATCAGGTCTCCTTGATACAGAAATTGCTATGGCTGTGTCAGACTCTATTTTTAACATGCCTTCATTGGAGAATGTTTTGAAGGTGATATGTTGCTGTATCTTAATCCCTTCTCCATAGGATTCCAGCAGTTCTGCAGGTTATTATGGTCAAAGTGCTTGGCCCTTTGTCTGCCCTTTCTAGTACTCTGTTGCTCTAATAGCTATCTTTCTGTATAGGGGGAAAAAGATGGAATGCAGATTAGATTTGTTGTATAACCCTTATGTAGATTGAGCTCTCTGGTTTATGATAAGCAGTAAGAAGTTGGGCTGAATTTGAGATGCATATTTGCCATTTGAACTTGTGAATGAGAAGTGAAGCAACTCAATAGTTACTGAGAGTTATGTAGAATGCTGCTTATGTAGCTTCCATATCATATGTAATTGTGCCATAGATTGTCACTGGTAACAAGCTCCATTATCATAAAGTCACACTTTAAATAGTGTGGCTTAAATAATCTCTCACTTGTTTTATTTAGTCTTGTAAAGAAAAATTAACTACCTTTTCACAATGATTAGTTTGCTAAAAATAAATCCCTTGAGTTGGCTTTCCTCTCTGTAGTTACTGTATGTTACAAGGGAGAAGTGAATGCTTTCTTTACTGCAAATTTCACAGGTGACAGCTCAGAAATGTTAATACATGCTAAGACTGCATTTATTAATGGAACTAATGCAGGTATAGGCACAAAGGTGTCTCATATTCTGTGACCATAAGGCATGTTAATCTCTTTAGCTGATGGATTCTTAAATGAACAGATTGGGTGAATAATTGCTCTCTTAATCCTTAGCTTAAAATATGAATAAAAATTCTTTGATATTTATTTGCATAAGATAGAATGTCTTCTAATTGACTTATTTAACACCTTTGTACTGAGAATTATTTAGTATTCTTGTTCCCTATGCTTTTGAAAAAAAATATAGAAATAGAGGCTTGCAGTTTTGCTGTTCCTCGCACAACTTTCAGCTGCCTAGTAAGAAGCTGGGGAGGCAAACAGTACTTAGGTGAAATTGGAATATTTCCATTTTTGCTAGCTGTCATGTTTCTTGTGTGAAAGCCTGCGGCTATTGCCTGACATTGTTGCTGGGGAAGAATATGCACAGAGATGTCAAACTTACCTTTCTGATTGCCCTTTTAGGCTTGTATTCAGGCAGTCCTCTTACAGTTGTTTTTGTTATAAATTCTTAACATGAGATATCTGTTGATTTTTGCTATGATAAGCAGGCACAGAGTGGAGACTGCAGACTGGACAGTGAACTGCAGGTTTGATAGTACCTTCCATGTTTTTCTGTAGTCTTCCTGAAACTATATATTTTAAGATGTCAACAATTCCTTTTTCCTTCTTATGTGTTTTGTTTGGGGTGTTTTATTTTTTCAAAAGAGACATTGTCAGGGTATGATTTTCCATAATATATGAAAATCATGTAAAATTTACAATGTTAAAATAATCGGTGATCATATGTGTAAGATGAGACTTCTTGCTCTATTATCAAAATGTAAAGATTAGTTCTCCTGCTCACTAGTGGATTTTTCTGAGTTTAATGTTTGCAAAAGTAGGGTTTAGCATGTGAGAACATAATTCTATCACCTTTCATGCTGATCTTAAGACAACTTAGTATTTAAGTTAATGCAGTTCTCATGTAGTCAGCCCTTCTGCTGCTCGTTTGCTGTGTCTGGTAGTTTTAGCTTTATTTTCTTTAGTCCATTTTTGGCAATGTTTCAATAATTCATTCAGACTGTCTTATTCAGCTCCAGTGCTTCTTGGAGTTCATAGTTTTCACAATATAAAAGACTGTGCTCTTGTGTGAGGGTTGGTCTTGTTTTCGGATTTCCAGTCTCTAGTTTCAGTCTCGGAACAGCTCTTAAGTCCTTTGTATTTGCTGTAAAATGGTAGATTTTGTAGACCTCAAGCTATAGAAGTGAGGAAAGGATGAAACGTTATGGGAAAAGGGACTTTGTGCACTTATTACAGTCTCTTCTCCTGTTACTGCCTGGATAGACTGATACCAGTTGCTGTCAAGTCTTTCCTCTGCGTATTGCACTTTTATTAGATTCTTCCTCAGTATCTGTCCCCCGTCAAAATTATCTACGTCCATTTTTGTTTTCCTTTAGATATGGATGAGAATGATCAGTAAAATCCAGTATAATGCTTATTATGCTTATACCATTGAACTAAAATATGATTTTTTTCATAATTCATACGGGCAGGATTTCTTTTGATATCTTTATTGCAGTGGATTTATAAGTTCATAATACCATAAGCTATTCCAGTTTGTTCTGTATCCTCTGGGATACCAAATATTGAAGATATTTTTTTTTTCTCCCTGGAGTTGCTACCATCCTAGTATTCCTCAGCTTGGTCATGCTTTCCTGGTAATTAGTCACCCATTACCCTGTAAGAAATCTAATGATTTTCTTTTATGGGGTTGTGGGTGGTTTGTTTTTTCTTTCCTTCAGTCAGCCAAATGTTTAGTTTTGTTTTGGTCTCCTTTTTTATTATTCATGATTGTTGATGCATATTAGCACAGTTTCTCTTGTTTATCTATGTTCTGTGAGAAGGAAACAAGGCATAACATGCTATATTCCAAGAGTGGCCATGGTCATCTGTTCAAGCAACATATTGTCTTTGTAAAATACAGAGCTGATATCATGGTCTTTTGTGCAGTGGGGGGCAATTACCAAGAAGCATTTAAGTTGCTTTCTACTGAGTCAGTAATGTGGGTATTTATGTACTGCAGGGGCAGCCTCACACTGCCTGGGTGCTCTCCCAGTTTGTCAGGTGTCTCCCAGTTTGTGGCACTGGAGCGCAGGGATCGACGTGCAGCTTTGGATACCTGCACTACCTCCTGCCCGCACGCCGCGCGCTGAGCGCTGAACTTTGTCACGGCAGAGCGGTGACAGCCGATCGATGAGTGTGCATGTGGCAGTGCCACGCAAAGAGACAAACCCTTGCTTAATTGAAATATTTCTTCTATTAGCTGGTTAAAGGACCCGAGGTTAGCAAAGCAGAAAAACTGAAGAAAACACTACATAAAGCATTAACAGATTATAGCACTACCTAAGACCTATTCCAGTTGCCTACTGCGCTGCCCACGCTGTGGCTGTCCAGAGGGGTCTTGTCCCTGCTCTTCCATCTCTGGCTGATGGAGGCTTCTTGGGCTGGGCTTCAACCACTGAGCTGGATGGAGTTGTTCTGACCATGGTCCAAGTCAGGGACCAACATGGAGTTTTGTCCCAGGTCCAATGATGAGGAAAAGGGCTCTAGTGCTTCTGTCAGTCTTGTTGGCTGATGCTCTTCCAGGTCTTTAGAGGATCTTCCCCCTTTCCTCCGACAAAATTGCTCCACCATGCCAGGAGATATCACCAGTCTCTTGACCTGACCGTTACGTGAGTCTCTGAATCTTGCACTGCTTTGAATGATTTCATCTCACATCCCATTTTTTGTTCTTTTTGGTTATTTCCTCATGCTGCTTTTGAGCATTGATCTTTAGGGTTATTTCATTGTGTTACTTTTGGGATCCTGTAATTTCCAGCCAAACATTTACTCCCCTTCAGTCGGTCATGCACATACTCTATCTTAGTTCCCCCTTCTCACAGCCCAGAGCTATAAAGACTGCTATATATAATTTGTCTGTGACAAGGTCATAGTGCCAAAGAAGGTCTATGTGATGCATCCACAGTTATTCAAGTGTTTGGGCATTTTTTGGAAAGGCTTCTTGGGGTAATGTTAGATACTACATTTTCAGCAGATTGTATGAAGGAAGAGGAAGGAGCAAGTACCAGAAGTGGTGTTGCAAGGTTTTGAGGATTTATTGCTGTGTAGCAGTGAAAGCCTTCCAGCTTTTCAGGTCTGTCCAGACAGGACCAGACTATCACAGGTTCCTCTGATTACATTTAGACTCATTAAGCAGGCTGTGCAGACTCATGTCTGTTATAACGAGTATAATTTAATTTCATTGGTAAAGTGGCTATATACTTTTCAATGTCATGGGCAATAGTGTCACAGCATGTTTGCACTATAATAGATATTTTTATTGGTTTATTTTCATTAGTAGTATATTTTCCACTTCTTGCTCTTGAAGAGATTAGCCACTCTGATTTTAGCATTTTCCAGCATGTCTCAGGCTCTTGGCTTACCCTTTGGGCTTAATTATGAATGCATGTCATGTTTGCAATTACATTAAACATAAGCAACAAAATGTTACATGAGTTAAGATGGACAATAGCCAACTTCCTTTTGGAGAACACCAAAGTCAAGGAGATAAAAGCTGAGAATCAAGCTAGATATTTTCTTATTAAAACTGGGGATAACTGTATTTTGAACTTTAAAAAAATCTGTAACACTAATTAATAAGAATTAGGATTACAAAGCAATTGATATTGGGCAGTATTTAAGTTTAATTTTTAAATAAAACCATGTAATGCAGTTTTGTATAGAAGGAGGGATTTATTTGTTTGCATATGAACATTCAATTTAAATGTAGGGGAAGACTAATTTATCAGAAAACCCATGCCTTTTAATGAACATCTGTATTATGACTTGATTTTGAACTCTCTCTGTTTTTAAATGAGTGTGACCTATTTGATTTAGGAAAAAAGAGTATTGCTGATCTTTTGTCACTGATGCTTAACGAAGTCAAAGGTATGCACCAAGCATATTCTTAATAGTTCCCAAAGGGATTGTCCTGGGAAGACAAAGGTATGATTTATAAAAAAAAAAAAAAAAAAAAAAAAGAAAAAAACAAGACCAAAATCATCCTGTGAGTTTAAGATATTGTTTAGGAGCCTTTATGCATTCCTTCTTTTGTTACTTCAGGAAGTTCTGGAGGTTAAGCAGGAGGTACTCCTGGGGAGGTTGAGCTGCAAGTCCATTTCTGTGGAAATCTACGTTGCATCTACAGTCAGAAAAGCCACAGAAACAAGGTGATCTGCAGCTTGCAGGAAGAAGATCAATGACCTTGATTGAAAACTTCATACAAATAGCCAGAGGAGTTTTCAGTTACCATTTTTATATGAAGTTGTTAAGGAAGGCAAATACATACAGACTGCAGCTTGGTGCATCTAAGAAAGTTAGTGAAGCTCCAAATAATATGGAGAGTATATTTTTCGGTTCCTTATTTAATGATGGTAGCTATCTTAAGAAGCAAAAGGTGTGATAAGAAGTTTTATATAACCATCAGGATCATTTGAACTGAATTAGAGTCACTGCATGAAGGATAGAGAGAATAACATGTCAGGTAGCACTCTATTTTTTAAGGACTTCATTACCTTTCTGAGTGTTACTGAGAAAGTAACTGTGAGGTGTTGAATGTGTGTGGATCGATATGCTGCCAGAGGGATCTGTACCAACCATCAAATGATACTAGAGAAAAGTTAGTTTAAGTACCTCTGTTATTCACAGTTAATAAAATGCTGGTCTTATGGGGGAACTTCAATTTAAGAGACATTTAGTGGAAGATCTGTGCAGTTGGAAATAAAACAAGCTATTGTTGCTAGAAAATAGAGGATAATTCACTAAAGCAAAAAGGTATTGCATTGAATATATGATAAGTCAATTTTGGGTTTCATTTTGATGGATAAAGATGAAATAACCACTGGATTAGAAGCTGATGGTTGCCTAGGGACCAGTAATTCTGATCTGATTATATTTAGTGCAGGAAAATAGAGCACAAGTCCAATCACAAGCTTATATCAAAAAGACTAATTTCCCAGAACTGAGGGAAACTGTATTTGAAATTGTCTGGGAGGAAGATATTGGGAGTTCCTTTAGAAAGCGTAAGGGAAAGGGCACCAAGGAAAGTATCTATAGCTAGGAAGTGAAGGGAAGCAGTGAGGTTTTTATTCTAAAAACCATTCAGATCAAGAGAAATTAGTACTGTGTTACAGGCTTATGACTAGAAAGGAGTAGAAAAATCTTAATGTTTATTTAGAGGAAAAAAAGGCAGAAATTATAAATAATTTTCTTTCTGCATTCTGAGGTGTGTATTATAGGTTGTACCCATGAGATTGCAGAAATCCCTCATCTTTTCAGATCTTTTAGGAACAAAGGACAGCAATGATAAATAACATAGACTTATGGAATGAGAACTGCTGTTACACCTGCACCACAAGAGATTGAGCAAACCTACAGAAAATTGTTGCAGTTGGTTATTGGACTCGTGAAGAGGCATTTAATCACTCAAAAGGTTGCACCTTAGTATCATACCTGTCTTTACAAACTACACTGTTTTCTGAGGAAAATATTGCAAAAGCAACACAGTTTGCTGAAAGCTTTTATGGGACTCACAGGACCCCCATGTTGAAAGTCTGTAGCTATGCTGTGGATTAAAAAATTGATATTAGCATAAAAGAAATCACTGCTAGTATTTCGTTGAATCAGTACAGCTTGGCCAGCTGTGATCAAATGCAGACTGTTGAGCTTTTACTGCATCAAACCAAATGCTGAAATGACTATATTCACCAAGAAAGCAACTCAGAATAACTGCACTGCAGCTCTGTAGGTATCTTCCAAACATAATAGATTCTGTAATCATAAATGCTGGAATCTTTTATTTTTTGTTAGGCTGGATAATGCAGGCCCATCTCTAATGTCACAGTAGGTGAAGGTGGTGGTCCTTTCAGCGGAAGGAATGAAAAGTGCCAAGAACCTTCTTCTAAGATGTTAGTGTCAGCTCTAATGGGGGCAAAAAGAGGCCCAGTCTAAGATGGTTACAAACTAAATTACAATGAATGTTTCTTAGAAAAATAGAGGACAGCTTTCCTGCAGTTTTGCAAACAATGTAATCAGCTGTTACAAGGAAGTATTGGGAGGATTACTTACCACTAATCCATCTCAGACCTGCTGCTTGTGCTGCTTTAAATAATCTATTTTTTGTTCAAATAAAATTATGTCAGATCTGTTTGCCTGTGATTACCAATGCTAATTTTTCTTATCCTTTCCAACCTTCAAAATTAATGCAGGAGAAGAGTGCATATAGTTTTATGTGAGGTTTAATCCAACTTGTTAAAATAAAATAAACCCCAAAACTGCAAGAGAGCTGTGTCACTGATCGTTGTTTCCAAGTGATCCTGCAAATGAGTGCTTGATTCACCTCATGCATATTTAAATTTTGCTTGTCTGCAATTCTGTCAGTGCATTTGAAGCCCTGTCATGTTCTTACAACAAGCTGTTTCAGAATATGATGATGCAATAATGGGACAATCACTTCAGTGATGAAAGTTTTACCATGCTAAACTTACCAACATGATAAATAAAGTTTCTCTGGCTCAAGTTGGTGAAAAATCCTCCCTTCCCCTTTCCTTCTGCAACAGGGAAGAAGATCTTCTCAGCTATGTATAAAATGTTTTCTTTTTCTCTGGGTAGGTTATGTAAGGATGGAGGCTAATTACAGTACTTTTATTTTTGAGGGACATTTTCAAAGGCTTTCTGAGAAATATGATGTGTACACAGTGATCATTTGGTTCTTACACAGTCTGAATGCAGCATATTTACAAAAGTAGCTATGATATTTCTAATCAGAAAGGTTTAATTCTGTGAATGGTGGTTCATACTCTCTTTTTAGGTTCTCATAGGAAAAACTAACTCAAGTCATGGTGTTGACTAATTAATACAAAGCATGGAGGTTAAAAGGCAACACATAGGCTTATCTTATTGCTTTGTGACACACACTTTACTTGTTCATTATATTATTTTAGAAAATAGAATCCAAACCTCAGACTGGACAGTGACTTGTAGGATTCCTAATATCAAAAGCTAGTAACAACTGCTGTTCAATAAATGCTTGATTGAACTGTAATGAAAATTTGGATTAAACCCTTTATTCAATGCTTACAGGTCATATATTTGCCCCTGATGGAAACAAGTAAAACTGGCAAAAAGTTGAAGGGAGGATCCAAAAAAATTGTAGTTTTGGCGTGATTTGATAACCTTTCAAGGCGGTTTTGGACATTTTTCAGTTTTGTGCAGGATCATTGCAGTTGGATTCAATCTTAAAGGTCTTTCCCAGCCTAAATAATGTTATGGTTCTATTCTAGGTAAAGTTTCAGTTTTCGTTTCTGATTATTTTTTTCTGTTAGAGTGCTAGGGTAGATTTGGCTCAATACTGTTGGTTTAGTGACCATAAAGATATGATCTCTAGGCTACAGGGAAATGTCTTTCTACTTCATTGGCTTCAGTGTCCTTGCAGGCTTCATGAACTCTCTGTCTTGGTTCTGGAAATGCATTTATAGGAGTTGTCCTCTTGGGCATGGGCAGTTCATAGATTTCTTTGTTCCACTGTAGTTGAGTATGAGAATAGTACTGAATACTTATTTACGCCCCACCATTTGTTGGTTCCTGCGACATCTGTTTGCTATCATCTCTGCATTACAGTTATACTGCAGAGATGCCAGGGAGAAAGAGTTAATTACTTCTATCAAGTACATTTTACTGGTTTATCAACAAGAGAGCAATGTATGCCAAGGAAACTGTAAAGCTGAGTATTCTTCCCCGCAGTCCAGTGTGTCTAATGGTTCTAGGTCACTCTCGAGCCTCAGGCAGGAGGTGGGACAGATGCTGTAGTGCCACTTCAAATGGCAGGCAGCATCTTTATTAATTCATGTATATTTAACTACGCACCTGTTGTGCATACATCTAAATCTCAATTAGGAAGTGTGTCAGGCAAAGATGATCTGATTTTACTCTCTAACGGTTCCTCCAAAACTCAGGTCCACTAGTCCTCCTGATTTTATTTTTTCTTCCTGCAGTCTGCCCTTGGATGGGACCACATGTTTGTTGGCCTTCTGCCTACTTTCATATCCATTGAAACCTTTGGCCATCTATCCTTGCCAGTTGTTACATAGGAGTCTTGGAGTTACTGACCAGTTCATTATGAGAGCAGAAAAGCAGTTGCATCTCTTTCAGTCTCAACTACAAGGTAAATTACTTGCTGATCTTGCTAATATGAACGGCAGGATGCTGCATTTCAATGTCAGAGATTGTTGCAACTAGGTAGAGAGTACAGAAGGCTGGGTGCAATTCCTGTTCTAGTTTAGGTCCGGATGAGATGGTCCTGGTTCATCTAAGTCCAGGCTTTAAAATTATTCTGCTGTCCATGCCACCCCATCAAATCCCTTCCTGGGATGTGTAGGATGAGGGAGCAAGGTTTGTTTTCATTCTTTTCTGGGAAAGGGAGGCCAATTGTTCAGCACCTACAGATACTTGTTCTCCTCTTAACTTCCTTATGTTCCATGGAATAGCAGCTGTTTCCGTTTTGATCTTCTATAAAAACCAAAAATACTTGTGTTTTTCTTTACTCTTTCACTCCTAGTTTTTCTGTTGAAGGACTTTAAGATCTAAGTATTTGTCCAAAACTGAGCTTGGGCATGTTACTGTATCTTCTGGTTGAGTGGTGCACATTCTGTTTACATGTTATGAGTTACCAGCATTACAGCTCATGATGAGAGGTAAAGGAGACTGTTGAGATCTCTCCAGTAACAGTGAAGCTCAGTTGTTGACCATACCTGCCAAAGGATGAAGCAGTCATTAGAAAACATCAGGAGAACAGCCTCCATGTCCTCCTTCCTCTATGCAAGAGAAATCGGGAACAAAGTCTGTTTCTAGTAGAGTTCACTTAACAGCATCGTACCACTTACTGCATCAGATCCCTAAAAGAGACTTCACCACTGGAGTAATGGCGGGCTTCCTAAGATGTTGCATTGTTCCTTAGGCTCCTCTTTTTATTTTAAAGATTCTTGTATAACAGTGTTGGCAATACAGAATGAAAACACAAAATGATGGTATAATTCAAGCAGGTAGGTCATAAACCAAGTCTTACATTAATGTGGTTAATAATATTTTATCATTTTATAGGTGAAGCAGGCCATTATTTTCCCTTCATACAGTCCCTAATGTCTATTGCAGGGATTCGGGAATTTTTTTACTCTATTTCTGTAGAAATTTGGTAGAAATTAGGTAAGTGTCAAAGTACCACATTTCTCTAACTTTTTTACTTACATAGGTGAACACAATATAGGGAACCAAGTGTTATCTCCATATTAAATGAGTCCTAAAACTCTGATGATCAGATGTAGTGGGGTCCTGCAAATTTAAAGGCTGTAGAAAAAGAGTAAAAAATTCCTACTTCCAGCAAATCTGCATATGCACAGATGAGAGACAATGTAATATGCTTCGGCAGTTAAATAATTTTTATTTTGAACACTACTGCCTGTTGTGGACAAAACAGTCGTTGTAGGCATTTGAGGGAAACACTTAAACTCCCTACAAGGTGGATTGAATAATGTGTGCACAAAGTTTTGTAACATTAAGGAATGTAAGTTCCATGTAGCTAAGAGCGTGAAAAGCTGAATTAGATGCCATTTTACCCCATATGGAACAGTTCAGGAAGTGTGTAATTTGGAAATGTCAACTACTAAGTAACAGTCTCAGATACCTTAGAAAATACTTATAAATGGCTTACAGGCATTATACTTTAAGATGAAATTACTACTGTGCACCTAAATGAGATGCTTATTTCAGTCCCTGAGCAGCTTAATTTCAAGATAGCAAAGGTCAGGGAGGCTCTACTAATAATCTAATAACAATTGACTGCACGTTTCTGGGAGATTTAGCTGCACCAGAGCCTGGTTGCTGAGAGCAGGATGAATTAGTGGTTACTTAACTTGCACACCTTGGAGCAGCATCAGCCACTGAATGTGACTAACACAATGTCATGGAGTACCAGAAGGCAGCTAATGCTTGGACAACTGCAGTAGAAAGTTGAAGCACAGTCACTCTGGTTTTGAGCAGATTTATCTGTGTCCCACCTGCATTGCATAAGGATGCGATGGAGTTGGAATTGGGGTATCTGATATCATGGTTTTGGCTAATAAGCATCAGATGATGGTTCTGGAGAGGAATTAAATGTTGAATACATTCACTCAAGTGAAAAAATTACTTCTTCTAGCAGCCTTAATCACTCTAAACTTTGCGTCCATCTAACTCTTAACATGATCAGATTGTATGATGAGTATAAGTTCTCTTTGAAATGCCTAGATCTTAGGCCCTAAGTAATGGCCAAGAATTGTTATAATATTGATAGAAAAGTAATATTCTGATTGCAATACCTTGTAAGAGTTTCCCTGGAGCACTGAGTGGACATTTGAGTCTTAAGACCACAGGCTTGTTTACAGATTAATTAAAGTAAATGCACATTAGTAATGATATTATTAGTATTCTATGTCTTTGGGAATTTGCAGGCAATTAATCTTAATATTTCCTAGAGGAATAAATGATAATTTGGTGATGACAAATTTGATGTAGTAATTCTAGATATGATCTTGACATTTATTAGTATGATTTAAGAAGCATTTCGCATTTGTTTTCTGGTAATCCAGTGAAGATTCAGTTTAAAAAGGAAACTTTCGGTTTTGAGTGAGTATGTTTGTCTCTTGAGTTGGAGGTAAAATCTAGTATGTCATGGGAGGGGGAGAGAGAGCCTTGGTCTTGTAACTTGCTCTATCCCCTGTCCTGATGGTGTGGGGCTGTGTGGGATGGGAAGAATTAATCTCGAAGAAAGTAGGGGCTGTGCTCCCACTCAGTGTCTCTGATGTTCACCGCACTGCTTTGCCTAAGAGTTAAACTCAGTAGCTTGGAAAGAAACTAGGCTAGCAAAATAAATAAAACCTCTTTCTGGCTAGTGAGTTGAATCAGCGTATGAAAAGACATGCTAGAACTGATGCCAAAGGATTGTGTGAGTAGGAGGAGAGGAAAATCATTGCTCTTGCTGCTGGGGTAGATGCTAGTCATGGCATTCCAGTTTAACCCAAGTATTTCAGCATGAAGACTGATACCTTCTCAAAGCAATACCCAGTTGTTCACACAGGTGCTGTCTGGAGTATTAACTCCTCTTTGAGAAAGCACTTGGAGAAAGCAGGAGGATCAACTGAAGAGCTCTGCGGAGTCATGGCAATCCTGGGAATACAGTCATCCCTTGTCTTCCCTCATCTTTTAGACATTCTCATTTCCATTTTTCCACTTATTAATTTCTTTGAGGCTTTGGGATGTTGGAGGTAGCATCGTTATTTCATTGAGTAGGAATATGTTGAGCTAAGTTATGTTAGTAAACTCAATTTGGCAGTGAGACAGTGGATGGAGTTAACATGATATTTCTTTGTTGGGGGGAGGTTACCACAAATCTGGCAGCAGATTATGGTTGGGATTTAACTGGAATCTCATTGAATATATACTGTTCAATATATTGCTGAATCTGGAAAAATGACAAATAGTCATAAAAAAGACATAATTCTGTAGCATCAAATAATTAAAGCATTAAATTAAAACCAAAGAATTACTGAAGAATCTCATGATACTCAGTGACTGTGCAATAATGCAAGAAATAATATTGTAGCGATAAATTCAGAGTAGTGTAATGGGGATAAAAATGTTGCTGCTAACACAGTGATGGGCTGTAAATTATCCATTAGCACTCAGAAAAGAGATCTGGAAATCATTGTGATAGGAGCCTTAAAATGCTGGTGCTGTGCTCAGTACCAGTCAGAACAAAGTTAAAAATGGTTAATAGAGGAGGTGAGTTTAATCTCCAGCCTCTCTACCCAAATACATTGTAAAAGAAAATTTGTGGAAAATAAAGCTTCAAAAATGGCATTGAGGAAACGTAGTAGTGGAAGACTGTGTTGGTTTAGCGCAGATAGTAAAAACCAGTTAGTGATTGACTCTTAAGATTGATGGCCAGCTTGGCCAGTTCAATACAGGTATACACCTCTGGGTCACACAGCCTTAAATTAGGAGGATCTTGGGAAGTTTGCTCTCTTCCTTCCTTCATTGGAACAGGTAACAGGGCCAGTCCTGGTCTGCCGTGTGTCCGTGTCTGCCCGGGCCCGCCGCCCCTGCTGGGGGAGGGCCGGCCTGGGACTGGTGGTGCCTCTGGGCCCGGGCTGGCCAGGCCCTCTCCGCTTCTTCCTGTTAGGCAGGGGCGCGGCCCGAGGCCTGGCCAGGCTCCATAGGCTCCCCGCTGGGGAGGGGAGGCTGCAGCTTAACATCAGCTCATTTTAAAGCCTATCCTGGAGCGCGGAGCCCCAGAGCCGGCCGAGACGGGAGGGAGCCGGCCGAACCGGGTCCCCTGATAACAGCTGTGGGCCCGGTTGGGCTGAGCCCGCCCCGATTGTCACTGAGGGGCGGGCAGGGCTCCTTCCCCCTCATCCCAGGGTGAGAGGAAAGGAGAGGAGGGGAAGCCAGGCCGCTCTGAGATCTGATGGCCAGAGAAGCTGCTGCCCGGCAGAGATCACGTAACCACGGCAGACCTGGGCAGATTTAACCCTTTCCTGGCAAGACTGAGACTTTTTAAAACTCTAACCCTTCTCAGAGAGAGAGAAAAGGCTGAATTGGAGATACGTAAAAAGACAATATGAAGATATCAAAGTCAGTAAAAGGAGAGTGACCCCTTAGGTGGAAGAGATGACAAGTTGCCTTAATCCTAGGCTGAAAATCTCCTATGAGTTGTGGTGACAGACTGTAATATGAATATGCTAGTGTATTCCTTTAAATCGTGGACAATATGAACTGGGGAGATGATTTGTGGATTTTTGAGCAAAGGTATCTTTGATTTACTGAGTGAATATTGAATTAGAAGATACTTGAACAAAGAGATGAGAAGAAGCCCTCTGCACCAGTGAAGAAGTGAGAAGATATCTCTGTTTCCTGATAGGAAGAATCCTTTGCCTTTGAGTTGTGCATCNCTGTTTCTCTGGTGGAAAGTTACCAGAACAAAAC
>VYZR01034372.1:0-16625 GCA_013400675.1 Oxylabes madagascariensis
CTAGGGTATGACAGAAGGTGCTGTTTGAACTTGCTAAGCCTACTCACCTAACTGCTGCAGTGAGGCGTTCCGGCCAAAATCCTATCTTACGAGGGAAGTTGGGCTGAGTCACCAAATTCATTCCTCTGCTGTTTCGTGCATCACACCATGCAGCACCTGACAAAGTCTGCTTTGTTTGGTTTTGTCTCTGGGGTTCCCATAGGGAGGCTCTTCCAGTTCCTGCCTTTCTAATAGGTATAGTAATTTTCTGCTGCTTCTTTATAGCTAGTTTGCCCTTATACTTAAATCATCCCTTATCTCTCGAAGTTCTTTGCTCTACCTGTTGATGCATTGACACACTGTTGTAGTGCGTTAGGTTGTAAGTTCACTTTGTTGTTAGTTGCACTGGGTGTTTTGGGTTTTGCACACAAACTGTATATTTGCACATGGGATATCCCACATGTATCTCCCCTCCCTCCTGAGCCCGAATTCCCTGGTCTGCCCCAACCCCTCCCACTGGCCTGCCCATTGGCTGGGGTCAATCCCCATCCCCCACCCCTGTTCCCCCCCCACCCGGGGACAAAACCGGGAGGCTGCCATGCGGTCTCGTCTCCCGCTTTTCCCGCTGTCCTGTGACCGGCCCGGACACCTACGGTCGGCACCAAATAAAGACCTGGGACGGCCCCCAGGAAAGGAGAAAGAGCTGCCTCGGAATCTTTTATCTTGGTTCTTTATCGAAGTCCAGCTCCTCGGGGTACTGAGCTAGTCAGGATTGGACCACTGAGAGCAGCAGGACTCACGGTAACACACAACAGTTATATTCACTCTGGCTTCACTTTGCAGGCTGTACAGTCTCAGCCTGTCTAGGAGAGCTGAGTTGCACACACTGTATAACCAGAATCTTTCAAATGACAAGTAAAAAGTCCTATGGACTTTCTGGTATCTTTCATTCAGAGTATTTAACCAGTGTCAATCCTTCCTGAGTTCTTTTGTAGCAAAGTGTGTTCTTTGCAGCTCTCTTTGCTGGAAAGATAGGAATTTCAACCCCACAAATCAGTAAGACTTCCATATGCTTGGAGTTGCGCATGTGTGTTACTGTTTTTCTGGATCAAGATTAGAGTTCTCACCACTTCACAAGATTCAGCTTGTGGTTTGTGAAGTGCTGCCAGCTTGTCTGGAATGAAAGATTTATGTAAAATATCAATTTAAAAAAAGGCAATTCCCTGTTCCAGGTTTATGTGTCTACTGCATTAATAAATAGCTGGTTGGGAAACATGAAGGGCAGGGTGCAACAACACTGATTATATACACTTCATGTCATGGGAGAGCTGCTCCATGGTCCCAAAGAACGGACAACTATCTATATGCAAAAGCAATATGGGAAGGGACAAATAAAGGTGCAGAGATGGCATTTGCAGTGTCAGGAAGGGGCAGCACCTCTTGATCTCTGAATGTAGCAAGTGTTCACTACCGATGCTTTCATGCATCGTGATGCTTTTTCTGGGGCTAAAATGTTGTACAAACAATTACAGGGCAGCTTAAAAGGAATAGTAACATTTTTTTCTTGGCCTCTGTGTTGCTGATTTCCAGCCTGCAGTGACTGACACCAGATTTTACGTATATGGATCCGCCAGAAATGTCAGGACAGGAATTCCGGGCTTAAGTCGTCTGACCCCCGGGAAGTACTGAAGGACTGACAGGAGTCTGAGATGACAAGTGCAAACACAAAGCCGCAGTTTTTTCCCAGCAAAACAGAAGTGCGGTGAGGAAGGAATACCGCGTGCCCTTCCGCAGTGCTGAGCGGCGGGCGAGGAGGAGCAGCACGGGTGAGTGGTTTCTGCGGTTCGGCAGCGGGGACCGGAGGGCCGCGAGCCGGGCTGCGAGAGGCAGTGGCCGGGCAGGGCCGGGGCGGGCAGGCAGCGCCAGCAGGTGACGCGGGTCAGCCCGGCCGTGCCCGGCGGGGGCGGGCGGCGGCCCCGGGGGACGAACGGGGCGCGGGCCGACCCCGGTGCGCGTGTCCCGGCCGCGGGGCCGGGCTACCGGGAGGAGGGCAGGGCGAGGGCGGGGCGGTTGGCGCGGCTGGCCCGGCCCGCCCCGCCGGGGAGGAAGGGAAAGGGAGCGGACTGCGCTGTTGCCCTTTTAAGCGAGCGGGCGCAGGAGGCCGGTACAAAGAGAGCTCCGCCGTGCCCCGTCGGCTGGGGCTGCCCCGGCCCCGCCATCTTCCGCCCCGCAGGCGCGGCCGGGGCCAGGGTCGGGCCGGCTGAGTCGGAGGGAGGCGGCGGCAGCGCAGGCCCGGGCCCGGAGATGAGGCCAGGATGTCGGTGTCAGGGCTCAAGGCCGAGCTGAAGTTCCTCGAGTCCATCTTCGACAAGGACCACGAGCGCTTCCGCATCGTCTCCTGGAAGCTGGACGAGCTCCACTGCCAGTTTGTGCTACTGCCGCCGCCGCCGGGCTCCAGCCCACAGCCGCCGCCGCCGCTCACCATCCACTGCAACATCACGGTGCGGGGGCCGCGCGGGCGGGGAGGGCCGGGCACGGCCCGCCCTCGCCATTGTCCGCGGGGCGCGGGGAGGGGGCGCAGCCCCGCCGGGGTGACTCAGCACGGGGGGGCCGCTGCCCCGGGGCTCTGGGCGCCCTGCCCGCTGCCACCATAACAAAAGTTGCAGGGGCCGGGCGGCCCCGGCCTCTCCTGCGCGGCGGGGCCTCCTCCCGGGGTCTCCTCCGCGGGACCTGGGCACGAGGGAAGGCCGGGACCGGGAGCTGCGAGCCGGAACAAAGGGCGGCCGGGCCCGGGGCAGCGAG
This sequence comes from Oxylabes madagascariensis, assembly GCA_013400675.1. Classification (NCBI taxonomy): domain Eukaryota; kingdom Metazoa; phylum Chordata; class Aves; order Passeriformes; family Timaliidae; genus Oxylabes; species Oxylabes madagascariensis. The sequence continues at coordinate 2,782 of VYZR01034372.1, forward strand.
CACAGAGCCCCGGGGCAGTGGCGGAGCCCCGCTGCCCGGCTCGCCGGCGGCTCGCGGGCAGTGCTGTGCCCGGAGCGGGCGGCGGGCGGGCGCTTTACCGAGTGCGCCACACGGCCGCGGCCTGGGGCGGGCCCGGCCTCCCCTGAGGGGCCGCGGCGACGGGAAACTTGTCAGTGTCGCCGTCGTGGAGCGGTAGCGCAGAGCCCCAGCTCTGCTGCCGAAGCGCCTTTTTATCGTAACGGTGCGTTGAAACTTCTCGGGGGCTACGAGCAGCCGTGTCGGAACTGAGGGTCTGCTGCCTGCCGAGGGCTTTGAGGTTCTCCTTTCTGTGGGTTTTTTTCCCCTTAAATTTGTTTGGCTAAGTATTTTTTAAATAAGTGGAAGAGAAGCTGAATAAAACATTCACTGTTGTGTGACATGATAACAATCCTCTGGTTCTTTAGAAGTTTAGGGCCTAAACTTGCTGAAGGATCTGAATATATTGGCATCTGTGACTCATCTACAGGAAAGCGCTAGAGGTTCATTTTTGTTGGGTTGGTTGCAGTTATAAGTGAATTTAAATGCCTTGTCAAGATTCAACCGAACAGTGACGTATTGAAAAACTTCAGGTGAAAAGAGCACGTTTGTGTTTAGGAAAGATAAAGTCTACTGCTTTTTTTTGGTCTTTGTGTGAAAGTTTCAAACACCATGGTGGTCAAAACATGAATTGTAAGTGTGAACATTTCAGTACTGAAGGATGAAAATCTGTGTATGCAAACCAGACACGTCTAATAATAATCATGACCAGATTCTCACTTGCCTTAAAGTAACTTTATTAAATTAAAGGCAAATTGTTAAGTGGATCATTCAGATTTCACGGTTAACTGTTATGAGAAGTTGCTTCTGTGGTCATGGGACAAGTCTTTGTTTTACTGGATACTTGTAACACATAACATTTTGGGGTTTTATGGTAAATAAAGATGCGTTGGTGTTCTTGTTTCCAGACATGACCCATCAGATGATGGATTGTGTGACTTCCTATAACTAGTTTTTATTCAGTAGAGAGTGTTTCATTGCAGAGAAATTTGGCTTTTCATTTCCACACACCATGATCTATTTCATAAGTCTCGCTCTAAACAATAAAATAAAAGGTCTGACGATTGTGCACCCTTAGTTGCCAGTTGAATTTTATGGGTTATTTCTCCTTTGTCAAGTCACAGGTAACAGGTAAGCCAGCAGCAAGACCTGAAGTTGTTGTGCCGAGGATTTCTGCTGTGGTGTTTATCTACTTCTGAGACTACTTTCATTGTAACTACTTTCGATAGCAATTCTTACTGCAAAGAAATATGCCCTCTGAGCTGTAGGCCTTTGTTTGAGGTGTGTCTGAGCAAGCAAGAAACCACTTAGGTCACTGTTGTCATATTTCTGTCAACGAGGAAACTGTGTCTGCAATCTGCTGTTACAGTCACTTGCCCCAAAGGTCAGGAGATCTTTCACATGCCATTAGACTTGTGGCATAACTTGCCAAAAGAACAGGAAAAGTGCTGTTTGAAACCTCAGAGCTGAGATTTCTGCTTTAATGAAAGGCTGTGTCTGAGTTTCTTGGAAGCTCTGTTTATAGTTGTCTGTGAGCAGCTTGGTGCTTTTCAATGTTGACTAATTTTTTGCTCTTTGAGGCAGGTGGCTATTTTCCCCATCTCTTAAAAATAAATGGGATAGGACAACCTGAGATACAGAGGTGGCTCCCTTGAAACAAATGGGCAGCAGGTGATAGAGCCAAGATGAGAAAGCTCATCTCTGGGCTTCTGTCCTAGTTCTTTGACACATATTTTAGAATGCTTAAGTGTCACAAAAGTGATTTTTTTTTCTCCCCCTTCCCACTGAATGGAGTCTCTTGGCCCTAACTCCTGATTGTCTTCAGATATTTTTTGGGGTTTTTTTGTGGATACTGTAAACTAGAAGAGCCCAGGTCTTGTTTACTGTGCTTCAGTGGCTCTGCAGGTACTGGGGGAACTAGAACTTCAAATAGCAGTAGTAGCATGCAAAGACTGGTAAGGCTATAAAGTTGTTGGTCAATATGGTTTTTTGGGGAGACTCTCTGCATCAAAAGCTGCTGTCTTAGCATTCTGGATTTGCAGAGCAAATATGCAATTTTAGCTGTTTGCTTCTTCCAGCCGATTTAACCGCTATGATACTGATCCAGCCAGGTTGTTTCCTTTACTTGGCAAAAGGATGCAGTGGGTTGTGTCTGGATGTTCAAGAATCCTGTTAAAGGGGAAGAGTAAGCACAGAGCTCAATCACCTTTTCTTTGTGGTTCTGTTAGCATACCTCAATGTTTTATGTAAAATGACAGCTGTCTAGCAGTGTGTAGAGGTGCTGAGGTTACAGGACGGAGAAATATCTGGTAGGGAGGGAAGCTTTCAGTAGCTAAAAAGAGATATGATAACTAAGTTGGCTTTGATACTCCCAACAAATCTTTTTTTCTCTCTAGCCTAGAGGGAAGAGGAACTATTCCTCTGGAGAGGTGAGGGAGAGTATATGCTTAGGAACTTTGCAGGTCTCCACAAGTTTCCTAGACTAAAATTCACAGTTTGAGAAGTCTGTCCCTGGCATTTCTCACTGAGATTATTTGCTGATTGTCTCTGTAGTATAAGTTTGTAGAACTACCAAAGTTCAGTATTGGCTATAGCATCTCAGGGGTACCGTACCTGTGACACTGAACACTGCTGGAAGTTAAAGCAAGATACGTTTTACTTGATAGCTTTTCTGTTTATAGAGTGGCAGCCAAACTTTGTCCAAGTCTGTCCTTCACTATTTCTGGTAGTGACCTGTATTAGAGCTTACATGGTTAATCAGATTAGTTTAAAAGAGGCACTTCAGGGTGGGGTCACCCCTGTCTGAAACATTGCTGCTTATTCCTGAAAACTGTCTTAGACAGTTATTGAACTTGTTCAGGCTGTGTACCTTCACATTCCCATTTTGTTATGCCAACAGCAGTGTCTCCATTTGGGGTTTTATTTCTGTTTTTATCAGGTTTTCTTTCTTTAGTTAACAGCACTATTCAGTTGATCAAGTTCAATAAACTTTGTCCTGTTCCTCCTGTGTTTTGAAATAGTATCAAGCCTATGGTCTTACTTAGAGAAGTATGTTTATTGATTATGGCTTCAGGTAAGTGTCCTTCAATATAATCTCTGGTTTCTGTTTGGTACCTTATCAGACTTAGGTCATAGTATTGCAAAGGGTGTGTTAAAAATTTTCTACACTGAGGTCTTTTCCTTGTTATTTCAAGGAGAAGGACTAGTTTGGATTGCTGTAAAACATTTAGTATTTTTTTTGTCATCTCCTCAAAGAGAAACTGGATATTGATATCTCTCCACCCATATGCAAAATTCCTATTGAAATTCTGTATCTTTAAGTGACCCTTGCAGGTAGAATGGGGATTTGTGCCAATTTCAAGTGGGAGCAGGTTTGCCCTAAACAGATACAGGGCTGTGATGTGCAGTGGTAATCCTTCATACTTTAGCAGTTCAGTTCAGGTGATGTGGCTGACTCAGTAAACTCCTGCTTCTCTATTGGAAAAAAGCATCTTCTGCTTCCACTGAAAAGTACCCTGCTGCAAAATTGGAGTTAGAAGCTGCTATGAAAGATTTGAAAAGGTTGCTGCCTACAGATACCTGCGGTTGATGGGAGAAGCATGTTTTCTCTTAAAACCAGAATGGATGAAAAGATACAACCTGTGAAGCTTTTGGCAAGTTGGGTATATACAGAGAGTGAGTGTATTGGAACCTGGGACAGTTCTTCAAAGGCATAGAATTTTCATATTGAACTCACTCCTAGATAATGCCTAGACAGCTGATAACCTTTTTAAAAGGTTGTTTATTTGGTCACAGAAATAACCACATAATGAATGAGGCATTCAGTTCCAGCCACGGATTTTTTTTTTTTGTACATCTCTAGACATTCTGTAGTGAGGTTGAGACCTTTGTCTTGCAGTATATGGATGCCAGAACTGTATCTTGATAATATGTACCTTTTAGCAAGGATTAGATATACTTGATGATTTTAATAAAGGCACTCATGCAACTATTATCAAACGTAACATGCAATAGAAATTGACCAGGTTTAGTATTGTTATATTTAGCAAACCAAAATTAAGCTAACAAAAAAATTGCTCAAAGAGTAGTGAGGGTTTTAATTTCTCTTTTTATGTCAAAACTGTAATTGGAAAAGAATTATCGCAAAAAGGAGTAGGAGCAATCTTTTGTTTCTGGAAGACAAGACCTTTCTGACGCCACAGTCTGGTTGTGTGATGTGTGAAAGCTGGTACCAGTACTTCAGGACTTTAAAAATGATTCTGTCCTCCCTACAAGATGTGAAGTGCTCCTGATATATCCTAGAAAGCCACAGTGATGGGCTTCAAATAGAAATGCTGGCATATGTTGAGGTCTCAATGTAAAGTAAATTGTGCTCATTTCCAATGGGTTGCTCATGTGAGTTGATGATACAGTAACCTCAGAACTGGGATTGCTGTGGTCCTTGAAATAGCTTGTGCACTTCGATAATTAAAGAAGTTTTGTAGAAAGAACTGCATTCTTTTTACTCAACATCCTTCCTCCTGTGAGCTGTTCAGGAGGTTTTGTGTATTGATGCCTTGTTGATATCCTCAACATGTATTGAAAATTGCTATTGTTAGTAAAACAAAGTGTGATGGTGTCCTAAGCACTCTGTAATAGTGCTGTTTCTTGCAGACCAGCAGAGGCTATGTGCCTTGTGAGGTGGCTGAAATTGAGGTTGCTGCATTAAGGACCTGGCTGGCATGTAAAAATTCTTGCAGACTTCTTGTTGATCTGGACTATTTCCCAGTCTGGTTTAGCTGCAAAAACAGCTGTCCTGTCTCAGCAGGGGCAGGGCACTGAGTGGGAGCTGCTGGCTCCAGCAGTGCTGACAGAGCTGCTGGCAAAGCCCTGGGTGGCGCTTGGGACTGACCTCTCCTGGGTGCAGGGCCTGGGTTGGCACCAGGCCCCTGGGCTTCCACCGGTGCCTGCCTTGTTACCATGACAGCTGGACCACACTGAATTGCGAGGAGTTTGTTTACTTCAAAAATCTGACTCTTTCCTGGAGACTGTGAGATGCAGAGGTGGAGACAGTTCTCTAAATAGTATTATTATCAGGAAAGAGGTGAAATTTCTTGATAGGAGCAAATGTTTGTGGAAGTCGATTAACAGAGGTGACTACTGTTTTAGTTATGCCTCAGTGTGGACTGCTGTATAGTACTGTCAGGTTGTTTGCATTTTTGTAGTTTTGAAAGGTTGTAAATGCCTGAATTCCTGGCTGGAGGATTAGGGGTTTTTTTTCCCTCAAATTGTAATACTCCGTTCTTAAGAGACATGACAGTTGATGATTTAGTACGTGTTCTACTGTGTTTCTTCAGCTACAAGCTATGTAGGAGAAGCAAAAATGACCTTTCACCAGCTTCTAGAAGACAACTGGAAAATTAAATGGCTGACTATACTAAGAAGACGCTATTTAGCATTTAGATCTTCAATCAATCTGCCTGTATGCAGTGCACTTGAAGCTAATATGATCATAATAGTTCTCAGTTGCTCTCTGGTGGAATCAAGCATACCAGTTACTGTATGTCTTGCGTCCAGCTGTAATTTCTCGTCGTGGTAGGAAAATAAGGACCTTACATGTGGGGATTTTTTTCTTTATCTCTTACTTACAGGATATCTTGCTGTACTGAGTACCGTAGAGCAGCTGATACATGATTTCTAAAGATTTAGTATGAACTGTATTCTCTTTCTCTCAGAATTCATAATCTTTTGCCCCCTTGGAGCAAAAGAATTCAATGCTTTTGGATATCTTGCAGTAGGTTCTTCAGTGTGTATTCAGGAAGGCAGGAACATAAGTTCTGTTAGAACTTGTATGATGGCATTAGAAAAAAATCAAAGCGTTCCTGAGTAGTGGTGTTCAAGATACCACAGGCTTCCTTGAGTTTTTGAAGTAGGAAATAACTGTGGTAAGAGTTGTGGTATTTAACTTATTAATGGTAAACACTGGTTAAACTCCATGGTACAGAAATCTTGCATGTAGGAGACAAAGTTCCACCCAAATGGCTCTAATCTGAAGGCCTGTGGCTAAGCAGCATCAGGGCAGCTGTGTACATGTTACTGTGAGGGGAAAGCTTGGGAGCCTGATGAGTGGAATGCTCTTAGGTGTAAGGAGCAGCAGGACCTCTCTCAGCCATGGTTGAGAATGAAAAAGTCTTCTACCTGCAGGTGTGTCTGGAGTACAGCAAGTTTGCAAAGGGAACAGGTGGAAAGAGGAAGATTGCTCTCAGAGAGGGGAAAGGACACAGATAGAAGGGGATGCTGAGTCATTTGAATACTTGAAAGATGTAAATTCCTGAAGTTTGAGGAAGAAAGGGAAGCCTGCATCTTTTGGGTGACTACAGAGGTGATATCAGACTTTGCATACTCTGGAGTAACTGTGTAAGTGATAAAGGTGAGAGCAGGTCTGCAAGGAAACTTTCTGGAGTTAAGTTGGTGAGAGAGGGATTTGTCACAACTTAGTTATTACCAGTTCTTCTGTTCTAGCCATACTAGAAGCCATTTCTTGTTACTGTGGCTTTGTGACACTCTCGTTGATGATAACTGGCCTGTATAGTTACAGAAGTAGGAAATTAATAACTCAGGATGATTACGATGAGTTGATAATTTGTTTCAAGTAACCAGACTTCCTGAAGGAATTCGGACACATCACGTTCTGTGCTGGTAGTAAAGACAGTATTGCAGAATCGGATTTGCAAAATACCTTTCTCTTGAGTCCATGTGTGTAGCTGCTCTTAGGTATAGCACTGCCAGCTTGAGTGCATGTGTAATATGTGCATTAAAGAGAACCCCTTGTGTCTAAGGGCTCCCAAACCAGCCTCTGACAATGGCAAGCTGAGGGTACAAGCACACAGTGGGTTTTTGTGTGTGAGGAGCAGGATAGCTTGATCCTGGTGCTGTAATAAAAACCTGGACATAGTCTCGGGTCTACAGTCATGTTCCCAATAAGCAAGTCCCCATCTTCAGCAGAGCTGTGTGCTTTGCTCTGTTTTGAGTGTGGAGAATGTTTAACTTTATTTATTGTTGTTAACATTTGCAAAGCAATGTTCCTTAGCTCCTTTAGGTTGACCCTCCACTGTGGTGTACATTTTCAGAGACTACACGCTGCTCCAGAACAACTGGCTTGCTATGCTGTTAATGCAATCCTGTAGTGTTGAGTTGTGTTTGAGCAGCAGTTCAGTAACATTTGGTGGATTTTTAGTTAGGGTGTGGACAAAAGTGTTAAGAATTTGTTTTTTTCATTGAATTTCCTTGTGTGATTACATGCTGTATTATGATGATGTGGGGAGTGAAATGCTGCTTCACAGTGATGAACAGTAAATGCATTTTATCAGAAAAATGCATTTTTTTTTCTTTTATGCTCCAAATTAATGTTTTAGGTGTGTGTAGTTTTGTTCCACTGGACAAGTAGCCTCCTGCCTTTTGCTTGGTGTGGAGAGAATGAGGTTGTGGCAATTGATAAGAGAATCTGATAAATCTGTTTTTTCCCAGGGCTATGTGCAATTTCATGTATGGGAATTGGCAGTTAGGACATTTTGCATAGATTAAGTCATTTGAAGAACAACTGGCTGCAGAAACTTGACCACAAGAAATGTAAGAATTATAATGCCACATTTGATTCTTGCTTGCGACCATTTGAAGTGATATTCTGTGCCTTTGCTACTTGGATTGTGGATGTTTTGGCTTCTTATCAGGTAGTGATGTTTTGAGCAGTGAGAGATGTGTGTACCTTAACAGACAGATATGGAAGTAAAACACTAAAGTATCTTAAATTATTCCACAAACTTTGAGGTTATTGGCCTCTTGTATGTGCCTGTTTGAAAGGAGTAGTTGCTTAAGTTTTCAGGATTTTTTTTTTCTCAGAATGTTATTTTCTGTCTTGGGGGAATAAAAAATTTAAGAAGTTAAAGATTCCATAATAATTTGAAGAGAATTCTATGGGCTTGGGCTGAACTAATGAATTAGTGCAGATCACAAACTGCTTGGATTTTGGAATAATTTGTACACAAGTAAATTGCCATTGAAATACTGTCCTTGTTGAAATTCATTGGTTCTATGGTCACTGTCAATGAAGATTGGCATGTACAGATGCTGCTGAATCTGTATATTGCAAAGTGTTCCATGATCTAAGCTTTCAGTTGATTCAGAGCCATGCTGTGGTCCCTGTGCACTCATGCGGAAGGCAGCTGGAGAAGGTGCAGTGTCAGAGCACCACACGTGCCTGTGACACCTGATGTGACAGCAGGGCAGTGGCTTTGCTCTCAGAAGGGTCTTGTGAAGACAAAAGGGATCCTCAGAACCATTCTGTATACTCGGCAGCAAACATTTCCTCCTGGTTACTTTGGTGGTAGCCTCCCACAGTCGGTAGAACTTGTTTGTTCAGAGAACTGTATTTTTGTTTGGGACAATTTGCGGTTGCAAAGTGAATTTCACTGGCATCTATAGAGTTGTGGTTTGTTGTGGTCTTTCTGCTCCATGAGGCACATACCTTTGACCCTCCCTTCTCTAGCATGGCTGCATTTAGTAACATGAACAATTTTAAAACAAGGTACTCTGCTACACTTGCCTCCTTCTCTGGAGAATGGGTGGGAGAGGCCAACTGTGACCCTGTTAGTTGTGTTGATTTAATGCCCTCCTGAAGGTATTGGCTTCTGCAGCACTGAGCGTATTAGCAGAACTGACATAGAAGAGGATTAAGGGATTCTTTCACCTTCTTCCTGTAAAGGTGCAAGATGATTAAGCTCTGGCAATCCCAGGGATCCTACCGAAGAACAATGCTTCACCTGGGATTGGCATGTATAGGCTGTAGCTGTCAATACAGCCATTAAATTTGAGAGTAGAATTGCAGTAATTTTGTGTGTCGTAGAGAGAGACGTGTATTTCAGACAGCTGAACTTGGTGCCTTAGCAAGCACAGGACTTGTAACAAGTGTTCTCAGTGAACTGAACCTGTCAGGCTTCAGGGGGGATGGAAGAAAAGTAAAACTATAAAGGCTTGCCTTCAGGCAAGTTAATATCACGTTATATATGATTTTAAAATTCAAGAGGAAAAGCAAGTTGAAGTTTTCCTCTTGTTTGGTAGTGATCTTTAAAATTTACTTTGTTTCCTTCCTACCACAAATACTAAATTTCATTTTGAGCCCTCCATTGCAAACACTTATCTTTTAAAACTCTTGATCACTGACATGTTAGATTCTTTAAGAAATGACATTTTTTTCATATCTGAAAGTGGAAATGTTAGAGTATTGTAGTGTTCACTGACTCGATCTATACAACACGGCAAATGGTGACGTCTGCATGTTTGAAAATAAAAATTTGGGGAATTTAAGTAACTGGAGGTTTCTGGAAAATAGTTTGATTTGGATTACTTTTGATGGAAGTGATTCTTCATGTTTTCTTCTTTCTTAGTTATTATGAAGGATTGATTGAGAGGGCAGGTGACAATCTGCTGGCTTTTAAAGGTTCTTAAGCCTGTGGATTTCACTGACACTTGAGCTGCTAGTGGTAGAAAATGCTTACTGCTTCTTAAGCTGCCTTTGGAAAATTTGGCCTCTAATAATGGGAAACAATCTGTCAGTTGTGTAATCACAACTAATGCTGTTTTAAGTAGCTTGTAAGTACTGGTGTTTTATGATCACCAAGCTAAACTTTAGCTTTAATAATATCTTCCTAAGTCCTGATATTTTTGTTAATATTAACTCTGTGGGTTTTTTCTTCTAAAGGCAGCTTGATACAGGTGGAAAAATCAGCGGTGAATGATTGACTAACAATTGCAAATAATGTGTACTAAAGTGTAGCTAATTGTTGTTTATTTGTCAGTATTTACTGAATGTTCATGTAGGATATATATATGACCCTTAATATAAGATCTGATTCTGCTGTTTAATTAAATAGACAAAATTGGAAAACCATCTGTGATTTGAAATCAATTATTTGACATGTGTTTGTAGATGAAAATGTATTCACCTTGAGAAGATTGTGTTATATCTGTGAGATGTCTTGTTCCATTAGGATTTACTTCATTACTGAGATTTGGGTGAGCAAGAACGGTCTCTTTCCAGCCTTCTCAGAGTATCTAAGCTGGTTAAAAGACCTGGGAGTTCGATGTTCTGCTTTTTGTAAGTAAAGAAGGATGAATAAAATGTTTGGGTCTGAGAAAAGGAATATTAGAAGCACTGTTAGGAAAAGTAGCTGAGTTTTAGTTCTATCTGGTATCAAAAGAATAGAACTAGGTTCTGTCTGTGTTGGGGATTTTGCAAAAACTAACAAACAGAAAAGAAATTAAAATGGTTGAAATTTGTTTGGACAGTATGCTAAGAATTTTTAAAAGAAACCACCCCCACACTTTTTCCATCAGGAAATTACAGAAAATTAGGAACTGTCACCATGTTATTGTCATTTTAAATCATAATGCAGTAGCCATGTGTTTAAATGTGTTTTCCTATCATTTAGCTGTGATAAAATGGCTCAATTGTGTACAAGGAGAGATTATTATTCTTTTGCATTGTAGCAAAGTGCAGGTACAGGTGGCTCTAATGTTAAGAGCGAGAGCAAGATGTTTTGATTTAGCAACATCACAATTCTAACTGTGTTGTAGTAATTTAGAAATGTCTCATTTAACAGTCTCTTACTAATGTCAGAATTGTGTCGCTGTAGCTTTAGAAAGCAGGATAAAGATTATATAACACTGCAAGGAAATGGCCTTATTGTTAAGGATGAGAAAGCTTAGAGAGGATATACTTAGACGACAGATCCTGCCCAGGAAAAGCTGTCTTAACGTGGGTATTCCCGGAATCTTCTGTCACATTTTGCTGCCTTTTTTTTTTTTTTCCCCCTTTGGTTAGCAACATTGTTAAATGTAAGTAGAGCTCTTACCGAGGATGTAATGGAATACCTGAACAGTGAGGTCTCGTGTGTTCTTCTAACACGGTGGTTTTCCTAAATTATTTTGTTTGAAATTGTTCCCATGGCAGGAGTGCAGAGCTTTATTCCCTTTGTATTTTGTGTGTTTATTAGCAGGCTAAATTCTTTTGCTGCATTCTGTCACAGAAGTGTTCGCAATGACAAAGCTCCCAGTCTGTCCTGGTGCTGATACAAAGAGTCTCTAGAAGTGATGATGCCGTGAATTGCAATTGTATCTGCTGCTGTAAACATCCTGCCTTTGTCCTGCCCCATGCAGGCAAGGTGTGATGTCACTGCTGTCCTGTCCCCGCTGGCCAGTGGGCACTGCTGTGCCCCACAGCCCTCCCTCTGGGGGTGAGCCGCTGCCTCTGCTTGAGGAGAGCAGCAAATAAGCAGCAGTTACATAAAACATCTCCAACAGTGAATATGGTGAGAGCTATGCATCTGAGAGAGATCATAGAGACAAAATCACTGCGTGGCAGCTCTCTTGTGAAAGGCCCACAGTAATGGGGCTTTTTAGCCACTGACAATTAATAGTAAAATAACTGCTATTTTAGGGTTCCTCTCATGAAATGTTGTCTTTGGGAAGCCTGTGTTTCTTACCCAACACAACAGCTCAAATCTACCTTTTATAGCATGCAGATACAGAAAAAAAACCTGACTTAATTCTCTCAACAGAATTAGCTCATGTGAAACTTAGTTGTTTGACCTTACAAACCACAAGCTTAGCTTTAAGTTGCCTGCTGTGGTTATTACAAACTCATGAGCCTTTTTATATCTCGAGTTCAGAATGTTTGAAGTTCATGTGTGAATTCTGTATTTCAAAATATTGTGACTCATATTCGCGTGGAAATCAACTGTTCCAAAAATATGGATTACTTACAGATCTTAGAAAGAAACTTAATGCCATTTATGTTTTTAAATGAAATTAATATATTTATTGGTAAGTGTGAAGAATTGCAACAAAATGGAAGTTTGATTGAATTTTGTATTTTAAAATTAAGCATCTGTTGTGAAAAAGTTGAAATGTACAATTAGATAGTCATATTCCAAAAATCTAAAACTTTAAGTATTTTCTGATACAGCTGAGTAAATATGCTTGCAGTTTTAAAGAAGAGCCTTTCTGAGAAGTGCACTCTTCCCATTCATGTTTCAAAAGCTAGATCAGACTAAAATTTTAATAGCTAATAACTTTTAGGACATAGTCATTCATGTGTGCTATACACTAATAATCCAGGCAGTATCGAGTCCTTGTAGGTTTTTTCACCTACAGGAGGGCTTGTTTTCAGGGCACAAAATGAAGTGAGTGTAAATCATGACTAAGGACTCTCACTCAGAGCAGGAGGCAACAGCATGTTCAAGTAGCCACTGCAGTGTATTTAAACTCACAGTGGGATTGCTTGATCTTCAGGTCTGCATTGTCAGTCATGTCCCCGGCTGATGACAGGCATGCCGCAGGTGTTTGGGAGGAGATATAGGCCCCCAGACTAGAATAGATACTGGTTGCAATAAGGAATGTCGTACTGTGGGGTTGTTCCTTAAATTCTTCAGGCGGAGAAAGAAGAAATAAAATTGTCAGAAAAAAGGGAAGAGTTGAGTTCCACTCTCTAAGCAGTCTTCGGATTCCAGATATGATTTAGAAGAGAGGACTAGCAGGTTTTGTCTTCTATAAATTTTTGCAATTAATAGACTTGTGTAGGTCTGGACTAATATAATTTTAAAAATGCTTGATCAAAAAAAGGCCAAAAATACCTGTTAGCAGAATGGTGCATGCGTGCACAGTCCAAATGTGACTGTATCTGGAGAATATTTTTATTTTGTTGAGTCTGAGGATTTTAAGAAACAGATGGCTTGGTGAATCTTGGAAGGGATTTTGCTTGCTCTTTATATTTCTTGATGGAAATGTTTGTGTAATCTAAAGTCATGGTAGTAGTGTTTACCCTACTGCCTTTCTCTTAACTTCATGAGCTGGACAGAGAAGTTTGGGTCTCAAGAACAGCTGGGTCAAACAAGTATTCAGGCAGTGGGGCCACAGTTAGCAGAGATTCCCTTGTGTTGTTCCCTGGGCACATCCAGGTTGGTGTGCAGAGGGAAAGGCTTGAGGTGAGAAGGTTGCACCAGTGCAGAAGACTTCACAAGCAGGTTGCATGTTATTAAAGATGAATGAGATGTTATCAGTACAAAACCAGAAATACTTTTAATGAAGTTTAGCTCCTAAAAAGAACAGTTTAGAAACCCAGCAGCAATGGGGAATTCAGCCTTGTTTCTCCCACAGAGATAGTGGTTAATAGATTAAGTGAAACTGAGGAGAAAATACACTCAAGTACTGTGTTGTATAAAGGAAGAAGGTGATTAAATCACATCTGTTAACCTGCCTTAGCCATAAATCTTGGCAAGCTGAGCACTGGACTTTCTTGATAGATATTTGAGATGTTAGGCCTTAGTTAATCAAGAGCAGATATTCCAAGGTCTCTGCTTTGTGGGGAAACAACACAAGGGAATCTCTGCTAACTGTGGCCCCACTGNAAAATTCCCTCATTATTTTGTAAGACCCGGGGATACAAAGATAATATCTGTGCGATAAAAATGAGGTTCAGCAATTTGTCCTCAGCTACTAAAATTTAATTGAAAGGGTGAGAAGTCGAGAATGCCTTGAATAACTAAAACAACTAAAATCAATGACATGAAGGGACACTTACTGTTGAGTTGGAAGCTACATGATATCTTCCGTCCTCACAATGTCACCAGACCTGTGTGAGGAGAAAGTTGGACTTGGTTTTTGAAATGTCTGAAGAAGAGCCAAGGGATTTCTGTGTAGCTTTCTGCAGCTAGGGGTCTGCCAAGCACCTTTGG
>VYZR01034389.1:13373-26232 GCA_013400675.1 Oxylabes madagascariensis
ATTGTGTCCTGCTTTAAAAGTCAATGTGATAAACTTGCTAGCAACCATGAACATGAATATCACCCAAAAGCATGCAGCTAGCAGCAGCCACTGGTGGTGCATGTTGTCAGATGTGAGCCATATAAAGCTGGCACCTCCTGTTTGAAAGAGAAAAGATTGACATATTAATTATTTTTGTTACAGTTTAGAAAAATACTTTCCATAACCAAAAAAGAAAAAAAAAAAAAGTATGTGTGTCATAAAACACAGCAGTAGATTTCACTTTTTGCTTTTTGTCCATTCAGCTGTATTTTTAACCAACATTTAGGCTAAGGCAATGTAACCACTGGCTGCTATCAAAGGGAGGCTTCATTCCTTCACCCCAGTGTACAATTCCCAGCCCCCTGCTTGTGCTGGGAATACCACTGTCTGACTGCTTGGGGACACAGATCAGCAAAAACCCCAATTTTTTTTAAAGAAGAGTTTATTTTTTAATTCAGCTTAGCAAGACAGCCCATTGTAGGGAAGGAAGGGAGAATGAAGAAAGCTGTGCTCTCAGTGGTAGATGTACCATTAGAACTATACTTGGTTATCCCAAGTCAGCTAATGACATATAACATGGACTCTTCCCCTGCCCGGCCCACAGAAATTAACAGGCTGGAAGCTACCAAGCTGGAACACTAAGCTTAAGCTGGCCAAATATTTTTCAGTTTCCTTGCAGCAGTGCCTACTACCTGTAGCTGTATCCCAGCAGGTAAGCCTCAAAGACAGAACTTCCTCAGGAGTGCAGGAAGGGTTACCCAAACAATTGAGATTGCAGTTTTAATGTGCAAAGAAACCACCCACAGAAACTGACTGAATACACGCAGTTCTATCCTGATTTTTGCAACTGCTATCTTAATAAATTATTTCCTATGACTGCAAGATTAAATATAAGGAAACCAATGATAAAAAAAGATTGATGTTCCCAGCCACTAAGAGAAATGGAAAAGTTTAAGCTGTATCTTTAGCGGAATTTTCAACTTCTGACGGGCAATACACATGGGGGTGGACACCAGGTATCTGTGAAAGCTCCACTTCAAATAAAAAAAAATAACCCACATCCAAAACCTACAAAAATACAGCACTATTGTCTCTACTGTTGCTGGAGAGATAAGACACGTGAGGAGCTGAACTCAGGTGCTGAAAAGAGTGAATGCTTCCTTTTGAGGACACATGCAATACAACATCTGAACATTTAACCAAAGAGGATCTAATACAAAAATCTCATACAATGACATCCTCACAACAATCCTATAACTAGCAGTAGGATCAAACTCAGTCCTAAAGTTGCCACATGCAACTTCAATGAGAGTCACATCTGCACAGTTTGTGATCACAATTTCTATACAGCCATTTAAGTGAATTGCCAATGAATACAAGAAATGCCCTCATTCCCATTGCCAAAAAATGTTAGCTAATAAGGAAGTGTTTATTAAGTTTTTTCAGTCATATACCAGTATTCACCTCCTTTATTCCCACAAAGCTTTAACAGAAGAAGTAAGCCTGGTTTTGATGTTGTTTCAGCATGTCCACCTGCAATATCACTATAACTACTACAGGTGCCAATTGTTTTTCCAACTAGCTTTTGCCTTCCAGCAATGCAAATGTTTCCAGGAAGAATTCTCTCCATAGCTGACAGCAGTGAACCATCTTCAGGATATGCTGAAAGCCTGCTCAGGCAGTCAAGCAGTTCAAAACAGACTTGGGACCCAAATGCTGTATGCAAAATGGGTAAGAGGAGGAAAAGAACTGAATATCTCCAGTTAAAGGGGGCGAAAAAGTTAGCTAGGATAGCAGTGTTCAGGCCTACTTTTATCATCTCAGTGCAGCATTTTTCAGCTTGGCTTCTGAAAGTTCCTTTCTTTCCCCCCTCTTCTTTCATGAGTCCATTTTTAAATACTTCTAAAAATACCACACCTGGGTATCAACTGTCTTTTGGACAATTACAGGTGCTGTGACCTCCATTAAGATAATGTTTGTCATCTCCTGGTTTTGGTTGCAATTTCCTGGCTGACGACTGATCATGCAACATCCAAAACACGTTTATTCTTCATGATTTGGAAACTGTTGACCAGGAAAGGCAAATATCGTAGGAATTCCATCGGATTGGCCTCTTTTCAGCTAAGTAGTTCAAAAGTTATTCCCATCCTACCACTGCACTAGTGCAAATCTGCCCTAAGATCCATGCCGAAAACCACCAGGTCTCAAAGGTCCTCGTTTTTCAGTCTGCCATGAAATGCACCATCTTCCACTTAAGCACTGAGATTTGTTACCTTTACTCCCAGACATTGCATACATTTCCAGCTCTCACAGAAGAGAAAAATTCAGATCGCTTATCAAGATACAGAACTGTAGCAATGACATTTCTTACTTTTTAGGTAGCTCTGCTAAAGCCATGAGAACCATTCAACATTCAAAACACTGAATGCAGCAGACTGACAGAAGCTTGCAGAGAACACTCTGCAGGAGGAAAATCTCTAACCATCAGCTATGGGCTTTTTAGAGGTATAATGAAAAGTCTGGGCCAAACCTCTCTGCCCAACTTAGTATATTTGTTCTACATAAAGCAGGGTAGAAACGGCCTCCAACATTCATAGCATCCCTGCTATGAATATCCCTTCAATAACGGTGATGGATGCACACCATTCAGTAAGGACTATTGATCTATATCCCCTTATGTAATTTATGTATTGGATTTCTAAGAAATTGTGTTAAATCACATGGGAAATGCAGTTCCTGTGTGCTCTGACCTGAAATGCAGTTAGTGGAGAGAGGGCCCTGCTGCCAGGTCCTGTGCTGTAGGGACAGGAGAGCATTTCAGCCAGTCACCTACAAGCAGTACAATTCTCACCTTAAGGACAGGGCTTAGAGAGCAGGAAGGGGTCAGAACTGCAGCCACATCCATAAGAACCACCACTTTTACCCTTTAAGATGTGGAAGCTGAGAGGAAAACATTAAAGAGTTTTGTCTACTCTTTTTTTTATTAATGTGCACAGGAAATCTGGAACCATGGTCATGAATGTAAGTCTTGTCAGAGGATCTGTCATAATGTAATTATAATGTTACTACACTGTTACTCACTTCTAGCATCCTAAAGTACATCTGTATCAGCAGCTCATCACTGATCTCAACAAGCAGAACTATTCAAAGTTACAGACAGGAGTACCTCAACCATTATGCTCACTTAAATGCAATGATCAATACTTTTTAAAAAAATAATGTATTTATGTTGTTTCTCGGTCTCTACATTAATATTTTTATTGTTTTCACATAGGGCAATTGCATTTCCTATTCTTTTCTAATTTTTCTCTAACCTTACTGCATTTCTATTGCCTCTTCTGCACTTATTTTCTAGTAAATACAAGTACTAGCATTTGTTTTTTCTCTTTAAAAGGCTCCTTCCGCTTCCAAAACAGTCTTCTATTTCTGGTTGTCTAAAACACAATTTTTCTTTACAAGTAGACAAAAGCAAGAACTATGTTGAGGTTTAGTCCATTTTCTCACAATGAAATACACAGCTTTCTGGTTACTTTCTCCCTCTTATTGCAATTCTACACTTTTTAGGAGCACAAGATCTCAAAACTCCTGTCCCCACCCATTCCTCTGTCCTTCCCTCTCAGGGCTACCACGAAGAAAAACTGTCACATAACCCTCAGAATAGCCAAATGAAGGGTTTTGCATAAGAAAAAATGGGATCACCAATCTCACACACCAACACACAACACAAAGATCAAGACAGTTGCAAGCTTGACCCGTGGCCAGCAACTAACCTGCTACCTTGAATAAACACTCATTCTTTGCAGAAGACTGCTGTCTTCAAGTGAATGATGGGACAAAGTGAGAAAGATATAAGCAGCATTAAAACTCAGTGCACAGTCTCTGCTCTGCAGCTTATGCTGCTTGCACAGGGGCTCCTTGGCAGGACAGTCCCTGCACACATCGCCAGTGGCAGGGACACGCCAGGAGGCTCAGACTCCCAACTGCTCGCCCATCAGCTGGATGACTGACATCACTGGAAATGGAACTGGTAAGGAAGGCCAAGCAACAGCTAACTGGGACAACCTAACCACTTGCATAAATTCTTCCACTGTGTTATCTTATAGGTAAGAAAATCTGGCCAATTTGTTATAAAAATTTTCAGACTAACATATATCACAGACGTTCCTTTGGCAAGTTGCGTGGTGCTACTAAACGTTGTAACATACATCGTACCAGGCTGGTTCTTTCCTAAGGCTCTCCTGCTCCCGAGGGCACTAACAGACAGGCCCGGGTGTCTTTCCGGCTGCAGCCGGGGCCCGGAGCGCTCCGTGCGCTCGCGGTTCACCTGTCCAAGGGATGTGAGGCAGGGACTGGGCCAGCGGCACCGGCGCCGTGACCCGGCCCGGGCAGCGCGGCCGGANCGCCGCCTCCATTTCCTCCCGGGGCCGCGGGCAGGCCCCAGCCCCGCCGCCGGGAAGGGGAGGAAGGCGAAGGCCGCCGCGGGGACGGCCCGGTTCGGCTGCGAGAAGACGCAGCGCCGCACCCGGCCGCCCGAAGGCGGGAGGGAGGGAGGAATGGAGGGCGGGCTGGGCGGCTCTGCCCTCCCCGCTCCGCCTCTCCCCTCCTTCCCCGGGAGCGTGGCGTTGCAGCGGGATTCACGCGTATACAGTTGTATACGTGTGTTTGGGTCGTTACGTTTGGGTTTTTCAACTGTTAAAATATCTTTCGTAGGTCGCTAACGGTCGTGTTTAAAAAAATACGCGTATCTGGAAATCACAAAATCATTTATGTTGGAAAAGACCTCTAGGATCTCTGAGTCTGACCGCTCCCCCAGCGCTGCCAAGGCTACCACTAAACCACATCCCCGAGGGTCACATCCGTATGGTTTCTGAACGCTTCGGGAAGCTGATTCCACTATTGGCCTGAGGAGCCTGTGCCAGTGTTTGACAACCTTTCCATGAAGAAATTTTCCCAAAAACCTGACCTANAGCAACAGCTAACTGGGACAACCTAACCACTTGCATAAATTCTTCCATTGTGTTATCTTATAGGTAAGAAAATCTGGCCAATTTGTTATAAAAATTTTCAGACTAACATATATCACAGACGTTCCTTTGGCAAGTTGCGTGGTGCTACTAAACGTCGTAACATACATCGTACCAGGCTGGTTCTTTCCTAAGGCTCTCCTGCTCCCGAGGGCACTAACAGACAGGCCCGGGTGTCTTTCCGGCTGCAGCCGGGGCCCGGAGCGCTCCGTGCGCTCGCGGTTCACCTGTCCAAGGGATGTGAGGCAGGGACTGGGCCAGCGGCACCGGCGCCGTGACCCGGCCCGGGCAGCGCGGCCGGACCCTGCCTGCCCTCCGCACGCCGTGCCCCGCCTGACAGGCACCAGCTCCCATCCAGCGGGCACCCCACGCTCGTCATAGTGGCAAAGGCAGCGGCTCCTCTCGCCCCTGCGTCCAGGCTTCACGGGTCCTCCATTCATTCCCTCAGACCAGAGGTGTCCCGCCAAGAAGAGGGGACAGGGCCGTGCTCCGACGGGCAGGGG
Organism: Oxylabes madagascariensis; assembly: GCA_013400675.1. Classification (NCBI taxonomy): domain Eukaryota; kingdom Metazoa; phylum Chordata; class Aves; order Passeriformes; family Timaliidae; genus Oxylabes; species Oxylabes madagascariensis. The sequence continues at coordinate 18,922 of VYZR01034389.1, forward strand.
ACGAGCCGAGGCACTGCCCAGTCCCAGCCCGGCTCCGGGCGCAAGGACGTGGGATGAACAGACACAAACTTTTCCCGTTCTGGAAGAGGAGGACGAATCTGGGCGGGCTTCCCCTCACCCGGCAGAGACGGACAACACACGCCCGCGGCGCCCGCCGGCTTCCCCGCCGGACCCGGGGTGCCGGAGGAGCTTTTTCGCGGGGCTGGCGGCCGCCAGGCCTCCCCNTCTGAGTCTGACCGCTCCCCCAGCGCTGCCAAGGCTACCACTAAACCACATCCCCGAGGGTCACATCCGTATGGTTTCTGAACGCTTCGGGAAGCTGATTCCACTATTGGCCTGAGGAGCCTGTGCCAGTGTTTGACAACCTTTCCATGAAGAAATTTTCCCAAAAACCTGACCTAGATCTCCTTTGGCGCAACTTGAGACTGTTTCCTCTGGTCTCATCGCTTGCTACTTGGGACATGAAATCGGTCCTCACCCGGCTACAACCTTCTGCTAGGGAATTGAAGAGATCAGTAGGGTCCCTTTCCATGTGACTCTTCCCTCCTTCACGTTTCTCCAAACACCTCTTACTATTTCTTCCATTTTCTGAAGTCCACCATCAGGCAGGAAAGTTGCCCTTGGTCAGGCAGGAATGAAACAATTCACCTAAACGCAGCTGGCAGAGCCAGGCATTCCCCAAACCCTCAGCCTGACATGGCAGACACAGGGTGGGTGTAGGCTCCAGGAGAAGAAAGCTGCCCTAAAGCACTGTGAAGAACAGCTGTAGTATGACAGCAGGTGTTGTCTGAATGCTGCTGTAGCCCAGCCCAGGCTCCTTTTCCCCCAAAGGCATTGCGTAGTGCACACAGTCACTGCACACAGCTGTGCACTCAGTTCTCTGCTCACTGGACAAGCAAAATGCTCGCCTACAGGACTCTGATACCCACAAAGCCCATCAAAACCATGTGCTGCTAATGTGTCTCTTTTTAACATCTATTTAAACAGGTCCTCTTGAGGACATATTGCAGTCTTAAAGTGCACTCCTCCCTGTTAGAGGAGGATTCAGACCCTCTGATCCATACATTTTCAGACTTGAGTACTATGGTGCACTGTGCTGAAGCCTGACCAAGGAAATCCAAGGACTCTGTCATTGGTACAGATACCATGGCCAAGCTATGGAGTAGAACAGGCTAATGCAAATGTGTGTTAGAACAGGCTAATGCAAATGTGTGTTAGCAACCATGAGCTATGCTGATGGCTGCTGGTCTCCAGTGGAGCGGCAGAAACATAGATCTCACTGAGAACCAGTGGCCAAAAGCCAGTAATCAGAAACCCAATTCTCTGCCTGACTGTGTTTGTATGTATCAGCACCTTGGGACACCACATGCTTGTGTGTCCCTTCCTCTCTGCCTGCAGAATAGAAATGATGATTGTGACAGTTACCTTTTTGGCAAAGCACATTGGAAATCTGTGGCTGTCAGCAGTCTGAGTCTTGCACAGGCTAGAAAGCTGCTCCTTTCTTCAGGTTTCAGTGATGACTACAGTTGCAGCTACGTACGGATTTATTAATAAGCAGTCTGCAGCTGTGGAACCAATTCCTGCCAGATTATGAGGCTCAACCTAGGAATTTTAACCTTTCAAGTATGCTGTTACTGACATGTATAGTAATTAATCCAGTACAAAAGAGACCAATTTTCCAAATTAAGACCAGTTAATAAGCTTTGTTACCAGTAATCAGGCCTGAAAGTGTCTGATGAAGTTGAAGAATGTGTTGCATAGGCAACTGTACTGTTGGATTATACAGTTGCTAGTTCAGGCCAACAGGATTCTTGCTTCTAATAATGCTAAGCTGTAGTGGGGTTTAGTGCTTTTAATAGGCAGCAAAATCAATGTGTGAATCTGGGGATTTTTTTAATACTAGAGAATTTTTACATTGCCAGAGCAATGTAAAGGATAATTGAGCTGGTGAAAAGTCACCCTGCTCTCTCTGGAGTATTCTAGAGTGTCTTTCTCAGATAGATGATGCTAAAGCCAATGGAAGTGATGTACCCATTTTTTCTGTAAAGACATGGGCCTAAACCTAAAAAATCCATCTTAATATCACGTTCAATGTTTATGCCGCTAAAAAAGGGACTGTATGCCCTAATAACTCTTGTGTATTTTTATTCCAGGTTTGACATTTATCCTGGAAGGTTTTTACAAAATATCCACATTTGCAGCTTGGCCAGTCAGGGAAGACCAGGTACAGCTCATTCAAGCATTTTAAGAGTTATCTGTCAGTAGCAAGGCTGTCTTGACTGCCCTTAGTATAAGTTAATTCTAAATAGCATTTAAGCATACCAAAATGTTTAAATGAGCCCCTGTCTTGGACAAGATAAGTAATCATCCATAGTGCAGTTTACCTTTGAACACATGCAGCCTAATGACACTGAAAGAACCTTCATTTTCCTTGACCTTCCAAGCTCATCCTATTCAGTAGAAGCCTAGGCTTGGTCACATTGTTAAACTAATACTATGTTTATTTTTTGGTTTTTTGCTGTTATTTCAGGTTTTAATCCAATGCCAGCTACTAGGATTAGTCTTGGTAGCCCTTTTTAGTCATGCTTTGTTTCCATAAGAGATGACCTTAAGACAAGTCACCTGCTCAGCATCAAGTACTCACATTAAATCTTATTTAAATCAGCAGGAAGGCTTTTCCTAGTAGAGTACCATTATTAGTGAAGTCATCTATCTGCTTCATGACTGCATTTCTGAGGCATGACTGATCACCAGAGGAAGATCTCTTGTGTACAAGTACTTTGATTTGCAGGTCAGACATGGCACCTTTAGTATGTAATACATTTATTAGGGTGTGATCTTCACCACCAGATTCTGTCTCTTTCTGGAACTTCAGGGAGGTTATTTAAATGTGGTTTGGATTGATACAAGGTAGAACATATAGAATACTTTGTGGCCTCTACATGATTAAGAGACACTGGAAAAAAAAAAAAAAAAAAAAAAAAAAGGCCAATGAATTCAGGGAAGCACAGCCTCATACAAATGCAGGATTTACTTATACAGCATAAATATAATATCTAAAGTACCATGTGTTTCCTGGATTATTTTGTTTTTATAAAGTAACTTTAAGAAAGCATAAAATGCATATCAAAAACAGCTCTTGCATACGAAAGATTGAGGTCTGTGGAGGGACTGGGGAGACTCAGGGCTAATGTCTGTAGCAAAATCATACTGTCTGTAGTAGTGGTAAAATCAGATCTGTAAGCAGCAAATGAGATGTATTAATTTGAAGATTAAGTTAACTTTTTATTTTGGGTTAGAAGCAAGTTTTACCTCATGATGAGTGACTTGGAATTCTTAAATCTTTGCATATCATTACACCATTTGATTGCCCTTCAAGAAGGAGACAAAAAGTTTAGATAAAGGTAAGTAGGTCATTAGCTGAACCATCTAATTTATCTTATATTCTTCAGACATTTAGTCTGAGTTGGTAGTCTGAAAAAGGAAGATTTGTGAAGTTTATTAATGGTAAAGAACCAAATGTGCTGCTAGGACTGGACTAGAGTAGCTAAGAACTACATTTAATTATCAAATCAATGTCAATTAAAATTGAACCTAATGATTCAAAATTAATTATATGGGTCATAAAATGAGTGCAGCCAATCAGCAAATTATCAAGTCAATGTAGCAAGATAAGTCAATTCTTTAAATAAAAATCAGAAATACCAATTGAATTTTAAGTCCCAGTTATGGGTGTTTTTCCAAAGTAGAGAAATTAAGACAATTGGCTGAATCACTTAGTGTTCAAAACAATTTACTGTATTGCAAAGTGACCTGCTACCCTCTTTTAACCCTCCCCATTCCCCACGGCCCAAATGAGGCAGCTGGATTCAGCTGGCAGAGTCAAACTGGCGAGCAGATGAGTCTTAAATTCACCTGCTGCATTCCCCAAGGGACAAATTATTTCCTGGCTATTCCCAGTTGACAAAGTTGCTGTGACCCTGCTGGTACAGTGCTCATGGTTGCATCTGTGACAGGCTGCAATGTGGGCAAGCTGCAGATACCCATGCACCTGCCAGTGCTGTGCCTTGTCTCGAGAGGAGCTGCAAGATTGGCATTGCACAGAAAGAGAGCACCAGAGCTGCTCTAGGCTCAGATAAAGGAGTAAGGCAGATTTTTAGGTGGGGTTTTTTTTCTGTCATTTCTCAAAAAGGATTATTGAGTAGAGGCAGCTGTGCTACTCTGAACCAATACTTCTCTCAACCAGTATTTGAGATTACACTCTAAAATATTGAAAAAAAAAACACCTAAGGACAGTATGGTAAGCAGAAGACACAATTCCTGGCGTATCTGATACCAGTAGTGCTGCTATGGCTAGGTTTGGGAGAGCTGTTGTGTTCTGCTTGATTATCCCCATGTTAGAAAACTGACCAGTTTTGGGGTAAGCAGAAACACCTGAGGGAGCCTGAGGGGTGACTTGGGTCATGGGGGTGTGAAGTCTAAGAAAAAAAAAAGACAGGTGGAGGCAGGCACAGAACCTGGGCCCCATTTCCTAATGAATGTATGTAGAATTAGAATATTTTACATTAAATGGAACAGCTTTCACAGGGACACTGAGTGCTTCAAATAATTTATAACGTGCTGTTTAGGGCTGGCTCTTGGGAGGTGGCAGATCTATCAGGAGGAATTTGAACATTTGTTTCCCATATCCTTATAGCTTAATAATTAACTAGGAACTGCACCACTCTTGTGAAGGCAAGAAAAAATGTTTGTGCCAGAAATTCAAGGAGATGTAAGTCTAAAAGGATTATCCTAAAATGACAGGCATTGTGCTACAATCCCAATTTGGGAGGGCAAGTCTGTGAGCGGTGGGACTTCACAGCTCTTGGCACATCCTCCTGACCAAGGCACTGTGCTCTGGCCACAGGGAGTGACTCCTCAGGGAGGGCCCATATCCTTCTGCATGGTGTGGCCCCTGTGCCATACCTCACTGTGCTCCTCTGGGGGAATGGTCCTCATCCAAGAATAATTTTGGAACTATTTATGTGTGACTGTTTCCAATGGAAACTAAGAGTCCATCATTTTACAGAATCTGGAGCCTACTCCATAGCTTCCTTGACTCTTTAAAACAAGCAAACAAAAAGAAAAAAAAAATCCCTTCACCCCCAGAAAGAAGAGAATCACAGTTTGAAAGTTCTTTGTGTTTTTAGGGGATGGTTTTTTGGCTGCCTTTCTGAATATGAGCTGTTAACTACGTTACCATGTGTCCTTGAACTTACCATGCATGTTCACATGCTACAATATTAAGAAGAATGAAAGGAACAAGAAACTTCCCCAGTCACCATGTAGACAGAAATAGGGATGGGAGAAAGAATAAGAGGGAGAAGTTGGATTGTTTTGAAGAATGTGGCCTTTGGATGTGCAACCCTGAGGAGAGATGAATTCTTCAATTCTTCAATTCTTCANTGTGTTTTTAGGGGATGGTTTTTTGGCTGCCTTTCTGAATATGAGCTGTTAACTACGTTACCATGTGTCCTTGAACTTACCATGCATGTTCACATGCTACAATATTAAGAAGAATGAAAGGAACAAGAAACTTCCCCAGTCACCATGTAGACAGAAATAGGGATGGGAGAAAGAATAAGAGGGAGAAGTTGGATTGTTTTGAAGAATGTGGCCTTTGGATTTGCAACCCTGAGGTGAGATGAATTCTTCAATTCTTCAATTCTTCAGTCACTTAAACTCGTGTTGAAGGTTCTTGCCCTTGAAAAAAGAAACATCAGTCCCACAAGACCCAGCTTTACCTTGATTCTCTGTGGCAAATTTTATTTCCTTCAGCGTAATGTTTCCCAAGATATTAGGCCACAGCCAGTCTTGCACGGCAACAACAAAATCTTGTTTTCACTAAGGTGAGAACACATGGGAGATTTTCTATTTGAAAATGCCCATTTATAAAATAGGGGTAGTTTAACCACTTATGGCAACATGACCAAAAAGAGCCCTGAAAATATGAGGGGTGGGGTAAATATGGAAAGTTTTAGTGACATTGCTTTCAGCCTCACTTCAAGGAAAAGGCTTGAAAGTATAAGATGATTTCAACATTTAATATAAAGCTTTGACATCTCCCAAACTATAACTGTTGTTTACCAACTAGCCTCTCTGTTTATTCAGCTCACCCAAAGAACCGTTGATGTTTTGGAATTGTGTGACCACCAGTCGTTCATCAAATTTTATGTCGGGACCAGCCATGATAGGTCAACCATGAAAAGTATTATGTTTTATCTCCAGAATTTCTTCATCTAAAAAGAGGAAGAATGATTTTACATCTTCTTGCTATGTATTCAACTTAAATGAAAGAAGGCTAACAAGATGAAATTCACCTTCACAGACAATCTCTGACAAGTATTTTAAGATACTCAGTTACAAAGCATACAGTTAAATTAATAATTCACCTGTTATTATTGCAATTGGTATTTGATAAAGGCAATATTGAAAGTGCCAGCTTTATACTTCAACCAAAGAAAAATGTCATTGTTTAATGCTTTATATCCATCACTGTAGTGTTTAAGAAAGTATCATCATGTGTTTTTTCAAGTGATGTTGCTCTAAATTGCAAAATCTACTCTGAGCTCAAAATGATGAAATTAAATGAAAAAGAGTGAGCCAAGCTAAGATGTGGTTTTCAAGTGTGAACTAAATATTATCATAAAAAGTACATTAGTTCAGCGGTAAAAGACCCATCTTGTAGCACAGATCCTACAGACTCTTTCCTCAGTTCCTTTAAAAATATTGTGAGTAGCCCATATAAGCTGTATTAAGCATTCCTCTCTTACCATATAACATCATAAATTCTTATTAAATACAATCTTTTTTGACCATTCAGAGCCAATCCTTTTCCTTAGGCTGTCAGCTCTTGCTGCAAGGCACTAGATCCTCTGTTCACCTTCAGGCTCTGCTCACAATAATCTTTAAGAATTACAACTATTCCTTTTTTTAGTACAAGAAACACCCCAGCCCTGCATTTGGAAGCATCACATCACTTAGGCAGGCATACTTCCACAGCAACACTATCTTTGTTTTAAGTTGTACTCCCAGAAGAGAAGGAGGCTGCCATCCATCCACCCACTTATCAATTCCCTCTAGACATTCTGTCCTTTTATATTTTACATCATTTAACTAGTGGGCTTTCCCAGTTTGAAAAAACCCCTACCAGAGCAGTTAGCATGTACTTTGCTGTGCCATCCTTATTTCCTAATTTACGCATCTTCATTGAGCATTTACTTCATTAAGGAAACTGTGTCACTGAGCCGTGATGTATTGATCCAGCCACTG